>CM046375.1:11023484-11075484 GCA_025413485.1 Ficus microcarpa
TAGCTAAATCCTACAAGCAATTTCTCGAGACACACCATAAAAGAAATGGGATTTGTGGCATCTGGAGCTTCTCAGTAAAGGTACTGCCATGACCTCAGATGTAAAGGGGTGGTTGCAATCATTCTCATTTCTAGGCTCCCCGTTGATTTGTGTCTCAATAATCCTCAAGCAATATTGGAGTATGTTCTTGGTCACCTGAATCTTGGCAAAGCCTAGACCTTATTTGGTTCTGGAGGTCTCTACTTTAGGGAGTGGACTGTCTCAAATTTTGGCCTGTCTCGGAATCAACTGGAGAGTTGACAGATAGTGGCCTAGGTGCTAGCCTGTTTTTGTTTGTTGGCTGTCAGTTAGATTGACTTCTCTCACTCTGGCCTGCTCTCCTCCTTGTTCGCCTTTGCCGGCTGCCTACTGACTGCTTACAAGGTTCTAGTCACAACTTCATGACATCTTCTCAATGATGATTATGCATGTCACCTTTTTCCCTTCAGTCATATTGTAATTTGGGACTGCAACGTTGTTTACATTCTGGTTTTGAGTTTCCCGCAAACCTTAATTAAGGAGCTGCAGTTTGAGCAGTTGCCGCCACAGGCTTGTCTTCACCTACTTCTGTTGGTGCATTCCATTGATTGGTTTCATGGTTGATCGCTTCATTCCTCTGCATACTGTTGTGCAGCATAAAATCTGAAGCAGCTGCTGCATTTGCTCTCTAATCTCATAATCTCACTCAGGCCACCGAGACCATTGGACTGTTCAGTTGTGTTGTTACTTGATTCAGGGTCTGCCCTTGTCGCATGGCATAGGAGAATTTTCCTCTGCGATCTCAGCCTTCTCTTCAACCCGATTCTGGCATGTTGCCGGCAAATCGTTTTTCAGGGTCCTTTTGCTGGTTTTCTAGGATTCAAAGGTTTGAGCCCTTTTTCTAGAGCAAATTGTTGACGGTTAAAAAATTCCTAACAAGGATTATGGTGTTTGTAAGAGTTCAACACGTCTGTGTAAACTGTAAATACACTGAAATACTCGTGTCATTGACTACCAAATAAAAGCAGTCTCAATATAATATAGCTTTTTCATAAAAATTAATAATCTTCCAAGTTTTAAGTTTGCATGCTCTCAAAGCGAAGATGAGCCCTCGAACTTATAACTTATGGTTGGCGGCCATCATCTTTACTTCTAATGCTTTGTGCGACAATCGCAATAATAACATCTTTGAAAATCTCGAAATTCTAAGTTTTACTTATTTATCCAGTACTTTCGCTTTTGTAAACGAAGCTAACAATTTGGATTCTAGAGAAATACTTATCTTAGGTGTTGAATTGGTAAATCTTTCATAATTTTTGCATTCAAGCGAGACATTTTCTTACCCCTTGGATTTATTGAGGTTTATTGTTGTCCTCCTTTAAGTTTGACTAAAGTGCACAGTTATGGTCTAGCTAATGGTAGTCCTGGTCCTACTTGTTGCGATGGTTTTTTTATTTTTTATTTTTTTTATTTTCTAAGCTTTTGCAAGGGATGCTTTGCAATTCTGATACTTTCAAGGCATAATTACATTGTGATTGATACTTTAAGTTTCTTTTTTTCTTTTCACTAATCAACAGATGGAATTAATATTGGTTTAAATGTGATTCAACTTAAGTGGTTATTATTCGCTATAATCGAAGTCCCTGTGTTCTAGAAAATTCAAACCTTGTTGTCCCATTATTCTAAGTTGCATCAACTCTATCATGTTACGGATTAGCTTGCTTCTCGTGCAATTCATTTAGATTTTGATCAATTGTCGTTTGTTTTTGGATTTTATTCATGATTGTTGGACTAATTGGGATATGAATGATCATCTTGAAAACAAATTTTGTGATTTGATGTGATTTTTGGACTTTTATGGGAATCTTAAAAATTAACAGTCATGCTCACCTTTTCTTCTTGAGATTTTACTAAATTAGTTTTTTAATAAGGAATCTTTTGATCTTCCATTAAGAGTAGATCTTGCTTTGTCTTTCTTTTTTGGCATTAATTTAGTTTTGGACCTGGAAAACCGAGTTCTTAGTTTATCATGGGTGAACCCATTTTTAATCTTTTTGTTTTCCAATTTATTTTTTCTATTGGTAGCTATTTAAATATTGTTTAGGCTTTTCAATTTATTTAACTCTGTTAAGAGTAATTAGTTAATTGTTAGTTAGACAGTTAATGGTTGTTAGAAGGTCATTAATTCTTGTACAGATGTCATCATGGCATTGGATGTATAATCATGTTAGTTAGGTTGTTAGAAAAGTCAAATTGCTATTTATAGTCTGTAAATAGTTGGTTTTCGATTCTAATGAAAACAATTCTCTTTTACACAAATCTCTCTCTTTCAGTTTCTTTCTTTCTTTGAGTTTCTTTACATGTTATCAGAGCTGTGACGGTGTGTATCGAAGATCTCGCCGGAGTTTCTGTCGGAAAACGCCATGGATGTTTCTTCATCGGCTTCTCACTTCGTCCCTGTTTCTTTCACACATCCGATTGCTTTAAAATTGGATAATGACAATTTTCTCATTTTGTGAAAACAAGTTCTCGCTACCATTCGAGGTTTTCGCCTTCAACATTTTCTTTATGGTTTAACAGTTTCGCCATTGCTGTACAGATCTCATGACAATGAAGCAAATGGAATCATTAATCCAGAATATCTGGACTGGGAATAGCAAGATCAACTCATCATGTCTTGGCTTCTCGCTTCAATGTCAAATACAGTTCTTTCTCGGATGGTTAACTGCAAAACCTCTTCTCAGATTTGGAACACGTTAGAGGTCTACTTTGCTCAGCAGGTTCGAGCAAATGTCAAGCAGTACAAAGATCAACTTCAAAATGTTCGTAAGGGCTCTCTTTCCATAAATGATTTCCTACTTAAAGTTAGGGGAATTGTTGATATGTTAGGGTTAGTCGGTCATTCTGTTTCAACTAATGGTCAAATTGATGCAATCTTGGATGGTTTGCCCTCTGAGTACAAAACATTTACAGTTTCTGTAAACACAAGATCTGATCCGTATTCTATTGATGAGATTGAATCTCTTTTTCTTGCTCAAGAGGCTCGAATTGAAAGAATCAATAAACCTCTAGATCTAGATGCTCAAAGTATGGCTCATCTAGCTCAGTTCAAGAAAAGATCGTTTCCTCCCAACAACAACTCAAGTGGTGGTTTTCTAGTTGGTTTTTCTGGTGTCTACAACAACTTCAGGGGTTTTCCAAACAGAGGTCGTGGTGCTTTCAAGTCACGAGGTGGTTTCTCTAATGGCTTCTTTAATCGAGGACGAGGTTTTGGAAACTTTTCTCAGTTTTCCAAAAATCCTGTGGGAGCTAATACAGGAAGACCAGTATGTCAATTGTGCAACAAAGTTGGGCATGAAGCTTTACAGTGCTATTATCGTTTTGATGCCTCATTCACTGGACCTTCTCAGTTGCAGGGACAGGTTCCAATCCAAGGCAATCTTCACGAGTTCAACACTGATCAAGGAGGGTGTCAATCTGATTCATTTGCTAATGATTCTGAAGGAATTTGGCAAAGCACTCAACTGGCTTCTATGCTGGCTACACCAGAATGTGTTCAAGACTCAAATTGGTATCCAGATTCTAGTGCTTCCAATCATCTCACAGCTGATCCAGCCAATTTGATGCATAAGGCAGATTATTTTAAGCCAGAACAAGTACATATGGGAAATAGTAAGGGTTTACAAATAAAAAGTGTTGGTCACTCAGTTTTCCATTCTCCCTTTACTCCAAAACTGTTAGCTCTAAGTCAGCTTTTACATGTTCCAAGCATTACTAAAAATCTTATGTCTGTTTCAACACTCCTGTACAACCTAGCATCTCTAACTGGTTCACTCACATGATTAATTAGCTTTTCTCCTGTTGTCATTGGAGGAGACATTTTTATTTTTACAAATAAAAAGTTTTGGTCACTAAGTTTTCCATTCTCCCTTTACTCCAAAACTATTATCTCTAAGTCAGCTTTTACATGTTCCAAGCATCACTAAAAATCTTATGTCTATTTCAAAATTTGCCAATGTTAATTGTGTTTATTTTGAATTTCAGCCCAAATACTGTTTTGTCAAGGATCAGCATTCCCACAAGACTCTGCTGGAAGGGAAATTCAAAGGAGGCCTCTATGTCTTTGACAATACTCAAATCAATCTCCTCAAATCTGGTTTTGGAACTTCTGGTCATTTGTCCACCAGCAGTAACTCATCATTGAGTCCTATTGTAGTCAATACTGTCACTACTACTAGTGCTACTCCTTTTGAAAAATCCAGAAATTCATTGTACACTCTATGGCATAATAGATTAGGACATCCTTCTGAGAAAATGGTTTCTTGTGTTCTCAAAAGTTGTAATCTTGAGCATGTCAGTAAAGATGCCTTTTCTGTTTGTCAAGCATGTTGTATTGGTAAACTTCATAAATTCCCTTTTTCTAGATCAACCACAGTTTATAATGAGCCTTTACAACTTGTTCATTCGACTTATGGGGTGCTTCTCCTGTTCTTTCAGCTCATGGTTACAAATATTACATTCACTTTGTTGACCAATACTCTAGATTTACCTGGATGTATTTGTTAAGACAAAAATTTGATGCTTTTACTGCCTTTCTCAATTTCAAAACACATGTTAAGTTACAGTTAGGATTCAAGTTGAAAGGAATACAAACTGATTGGGGAGGTGAGTTTAGAGCATTCACTGATTTTCTCTTCTCAAATGGTATTACACATAGAACTTCCTGTCCACATACACATAAACAAAATGGAATGGCTGAGAGGAAACATAGACACATTGTTGAAATTGGTTTGACTTTATTAGCTCAATCTTCTATGCCATTCAAGTATTGAGATGAAGTCTTTAAAACCTCTGTCTTCCTTATCAACCGTCTTCCTACACCTTTGCTAAATCATAAAACTCCCTTAGAAATCCTTTTTCACAAACAACCTGATAATTCTCAACTTAGGGTGTTTGGTTGTGCTTGTTATCCAAATATTCGTCCCTACAACAACCATAAATTTCAATTTAAATCCAAACCCTGCACATTTTTAGGTTATAGTTTGAATCACAAGGGGTACAATTGTCTTGATGCATCTGGGAGAATCTTTATATCTAGAGATGTTATATTTGATGAGTTTCATTTCCCTTTCACCAAAACTAATGCAGGGCTCTTGTCTTCTCCTGCTCCTTCTAACACACCAAATGATTGTCTATCTAATCCATCATAGGTAACTGTTTTTCCTAATACTTAAATCTGTCCAACTTCTTCACATTTATCCAAGTCCACTCCCTTATCTTCAGAGTCAAACACTTCTCCTATTGTAAGGCTAGATCTCACTGATCTTGCCACTCCTCTTGTCACTGATAACCAATTACTTTCATCTGTAAATCCTACTAATACTTCCACTACTAATTTTCAAAAATCTAATAATTTGTCTACTCTGTAGGTACAAAATGGTCATTCTATAATCACACGTGCCAAGAATGGAATAAGAAAAACGAAGGTGTTTCTTGCAACCTCTGAACCTACCACTGTTGATGAGGCTTTGAAAAGTGAGTGTTGGAGACAGGCTATGAATGATGAGTATCAAGCTCTAATGAAGAATGGAACCTGGAGTCTTGTCTCTCTCCCACTTGGCAGGAAAGCTATTGGCTGTAAATGGGTGTTTCGAGTCAAGGAGAATGCTGATGGAACCATCAATAAGTATAAGGCCAGGTTGGTTGCTAAAGGTTTTCACTAGATTGCTGGCTATGATTTTTCAGAAACATTTAGTCCAGTAGTTAAACCTACTACTATAAGAACTGTTCTAACCATAGCTTTGAGCAAGCAATGGTCAATAAGACAATTAGATGTCAATAATGCCTTTCTAAATGGAATTTTGCAAGAAGAGGTTTATATGGAGCAGCCAATTGGTTTTCAAGAAGATACTACCAACTCACAGCTTGTGTGCAAACTGCATAAGTCCTTGAATGGACTTAAACAAGCTCCACGAGCCTGGTTTGAAAAACTTCATTCAGCCCTTGCAAGTCTTGGTCTCACTTCAGCCAAAACAGATCAGTCTTTGTTTATTCAAGTCACAGAAAAATTTTCTGTTTTTATACTGGTCTATGTAGATGATATTATCATCACTGGAAGTGATATCACTGTTGTTCAAAGTATCATTGAAAAGCTGAATCATGAGTTTACACTCAAAGACTTGGGAGAGCTTGACTACTTTCTTGGACTACAAGTTAAGAAAACTGCTGCTGGAGGTCTTCATCTATCTCAGACAGAGTATGTTACAGATTTACTCTGCAAAGCCAAAATACAGCTTGCAAAAAGTGTCTCTACTCCAATGACAACAGGAGAAAAGCTAATTAATCATGGGAGTGAACCAGTCAGAGATGCTAGGTTGCACAGGGGTGTTGTTGGTGCACTTCAGTATGTCACCATCACAAGACCAAAACTAGCTTTTTCTGTCAACAAAGTTTGTCAGTTCATGCAAGACCCTTTGGAGCTTCACTGGAAGGCTGTAAAAAGGATTCTCAGATACTTGTCAGGCACTCTTGATTTTGGTTTAGAACTTCAAGCTGTATCAATTGAAGACTTGAATCTTGTTGGCTTCAATGATACAGACTGGGCATCGGATCCAAATGACAAAAGGTCAACATCTGGGTTTTGTGTTTATTTTGGCAATAATTTGGTTTCTTGGAGCTCAAAGAAACAACACACTGTGTCTAGATCATCAACAGAAGTTGAGTATTGAAGTCTAGCTGCTTTAGTTGCTGAAATCACCTGGATCAAGTCATTATTGTCTGAATTATAGGTTCCCATTCTTAAAACACCAATTATTTGGTGTGACAACCTTAGTACAGTAATGATCTCTGCAAACCTAGTTTTACATGCGAGGACTAAACACATAGAAATCGATTTGTACTTTGTCAGAGAGAAAGTTTTGCAGAAACAGATTGAAGTCAAACATGTGCCAACAGTGGATCAGATTGCAGATATTTTTACTAAGGCCAACTCCAGTTCAAGGTTTACTTTTATGCGAAGGAAATTTAAAGTATAAAGTTTTTCTACTATGAGTTTGAGGGAGGCTGTTAAGAGTAATTAGTTAATTGTTAGTTAGATAGTTAATGGTTGTTAGAAGGTCATTAATTCTTGTACAGATGTCATCATGGCATTGGATGTATAATCATGTTAGTTAGGTTGTTAGAAAAGTCAAATTGCTATTTATAGTCTGTAAATAGTTGGTTTTCGATTCTAATGAAAACAATTCTCTTTTACACAAATCGCTCTCTTTCAGTTTCTTTCTTTCTTTGAGTTTCTTTACAAACTCTATATTTCAAGCATGTTTTTTTAGCTCCTTGACAATTTCTAGAACTATTTTTCTATACTTTGATTTTAATTATATACGGTATTGGGACACGACATATGAAAAGCACTACAGTAAGTGTCAACCTAGTTAGGATGTTTTATATCATATTGATGTTAGTTATCCTATCTCACCTCCTTAAAAATATAGTAAGAGTTAAGCCACAATAAATATTAAAATAACAAAATTTTGTTATTTTAATATTTATTGTGATATATCCTTACCATTTGATCATAGAGGTACAAACACATTTTCAACTATCATCATGCAATGCTTTACATTAAAGTTTTAAGCAATCATTTACACCATGCATTTTAGTAGTGTACAATGACATAAGAAGGTAAATTTGTGAAGAATATAAATGATGATTGGTAAATTCATTGAAAATTGTTATATAATTATGTGCTCATACAAGAATTTTAAAGCTCATATACGATGGTAGATTCTTGAACAACAACAAAAACAACATCCAATTTTAGAGGAAAAAGAGACTTGACAATTGAAGGCAACCTTCTTTTTATACTTTGAAGGAAACAATATTTTTATTGAAGTTTATGTGTTTGATCTTTGGAAGGATCTATTGAAGTTTGAATCGGGAAGATTGTAACGGTTTTGCTCTAACTATATGTTCTTCTGACTTTTATTTCTTTTTCTCTTTTGTGGAGGTGGACTAAAAGGCCAATTATTATATTTACGGCGGAAGTTGTTCTTGGATAAATGATACCATTTATTAGCAACATAAAATCCATTTTTCAAATGAAATGAAGGTGAAGGAAGTTGAGTGAATGAGGAAGCGGAAAGAAAAATTGGATCAATTACTTGCACCATAATTTGTATGGGAAAAAGCATCCATTTTAAAGTGAGAAAAATAATCATACAGGCGAAAACCATTTTCGTTGTATTTTTCTCCAAGAAAATTTATGATAAGCTGAAAAGGGAGATGAAACAATGCAACACATAAAACTCTAATTAGTAAAGTGGCTCGTTTAAGCAAAAACATAATAAATTGATATCTATAGTCCTATGAAATTCTAATTAATTTGTTAATTAATGAGATATTTACGTATCTTGAACGGGTTGATGAAAGTGATGCATATCCAAGCATCTTTAAAACCATTTTTTCTTTTGAATTGATCAAAAAGCTTTATCCAACTTGAAACTACATGCATGGTTGTAAGCACTGCTTAACAGTAATATCATATCTAAACTAACTAAAATGGGTGAAGTTTTTTTTTTTTTTTTTTTTTTAATTCTATTTCCATGTTAACATCAAGAAGCGGATTTTGGTAATATACTGGACTTTGCGCACAAGTTATGCACAAGTAGGTTAACAACAGGTAAATATTTTATAATAGATTATTTATGCTCGTAAATAAACTAGTTGAAAGCCTGTTTCATGCACATGCGTTTCAATTTGACTAATTGGATATATTTGAGAAATTTTATTTTAATTAGGAATTGAAAGATAAAGTAATTTAATTAAACACATTTAAGAATCATGAAAAAAAAAAAAAGAAAAAGAAAACCAACGAAAGGGCTAACACTAAAATAAAAAACTAAAAAACGAATAAAATGAAAAAAAAAGGCTAATATGACAAAAAAAAACGAAAATGAAAAAAAATATAAATTTTAAATCAAAGAACTAAAAAAAAAAAAAACAGAGGACTGAAAAATGAGAAAAAAAAAAAAAGAAATGGAAAAAATACCAAAAAGATAAAAGGACTAAAATGAAAAAAAAATGCTAATAAAGACCAAAATGGAAAACAAACAGATCTTAGACCGAAAAACAAAAAATAATAATAATAACAAACGAGGTACTAAAAAATAAAAATAAACTAAAATAAAAGTCAGATTTCAACCAAAGTTGAAAACAGTACATTCTTCTTTCGTCGCTGTAAATGAATAGATACAGATGTATCAATACATATTAATTTAAAAAAAGAGTCAAAAGGTCTGAATGTTGAAATTGAGGAATAAAATTTTTTGGTTAGTTGCTTGAAATTGTTTATCCTATTAGGGTTTTAATGATCCTAATTAGTTAGCCACTGGTTGGGTGATGTTGGTGGACATTACTGAAATTAGGATAAGGATTTCTGATATTGATCAGTAATAGGGTTTCATGTACAATTTGAAATAGGAATATATATATATATATATATATATATATATCTAGTGCGTATGTGTAGTCAATTTTAATGCTTGATCTGAATGGTTAATTCCTCATAAGAATGTAGCGGGTGAGTGTGCCTAATAGTTTATCAAAAGAGGTTTTAGATAAATTAGTGCATTTGGCTAACAATTTGTTTAGTTGAAATTAATCGATCAACGTGTAAAATTAATTCAAATGAAATAATTTCGGTGGAATTACGATCCTAGAAATAGGTTATTAGCTTTATTAATTTTTCCTTCTTTATTTTACGCATCTCGCTTTTTAGTTTTCAATTTCGGTCATTCAAACAGTTCTAGGGTTATGACTCTTGGAACTTAAATAAAATTAAGCCCAATCCTCGTGGGATTGACACTCTATTCATCATTATATTACTTATTCGACTCGTATAGTTGTGATTAGATTCTCCAAATAAGTCTTTGGCATAGTTGCCAAGGATTAATTTGTTTTATTTTAGTTAATGTCCATACTAATTAGCTCTAGAATTATAGTTTGAATAATTTTCATTTATTTTGCTTTGTTTTTAATTTTATTTATTTTGGTAATCTTGTTTGAGGTACTTGGAAGATGTCAAATCAGCAAGTCCCGTTGAATTTTATCCAATACGATTTGTAACCATTGCATAGTACTTGGGGGAGATTCAAAACTTTGCTCGTTCGGTTTTCTTATCATGGTTTTTCACGGGAGTGTCAACTCTAAGTATTCCTCAATAGCTGATATGCCAAAATAGGGCAAACTTCTTTATTACATTTTGAAGAAAATAATATATTCATCAAAGTTCATGTATGCTGTCTTCAGAAGGATTTGGTAAAGTCTGAATTTGGAAGATTAAAACGGTTTTGCTCCAACTTTGTACTGTTATGATTTTTTTTTTTTTTTTTATCCTTCTCATTCGTGGAGGAGGACAATAGGGCCAATTATTCGATTTACACTGGAAGTTTTTCTGTTGGATAAATGATACCATTATTTTTCAGTAAATTACATATCAAACGAAGGCGAAGGAAGTTGAGTGATCAAGGAAGCGGAAAGAAAAGGCGGATTAATAACTCGCACCATTATTTATACGAGAAAAAGCATCCCTCCTAAAGTGAGAACAATAAACGTATCAACGACATCTATCTTCATGTAGTGTTTCTCTAAGAAAATTTTATGAGATAAGCTGAAAAAGGAGATGGAACAATGAAACACATATGGGTTCATTTGTTTTTACATCTCATTTTAAATTAAACTGTACTTTTTTATCATGGTTTTTGTCTTTTTCTGAAAATTTTTTTTGTCTTTTCTGAAAAAGTTTTTTGTCTTTTTTTGAAAAGTCAACAAAAATTACTGTTGAAACTTAAAAATCTTAAACTAAACTTATTTACTAAACACCCCCATAAAATTCTAAAGAGTAGAGTTGGTTTGTTTTTTAGTAGAACCATAATAAATTGTTGTTTAATTATAATCCTGTAAAATATTAAATATAATTTGTTATGGTACCCTTTGGTTAAAACTAAAGAGATATTTACATATCTTAAATGTTTGTGAAAATGATCCATATCCAAATATTTTTGAAACCATTTTTACTTTTGAATTGATCAAAAAGCTGTGCAACTTGCAACTGCATGTATAGATGCAAAAATTATTTAATTAATGGTAATACTACATCTAAGTCCACCGTAAAGAGTAAAGTTCAAAAAAATTTCTAGCTCCATGTTAATATGAAGAAGCGAATTTTGGTAAAAGAAATTGGATTTGGTGCAGAAGTTATGCACAAGTAGATGAATCTTGTATGTATTTTACAATGGTTTATGTTATGTTTGCTAAATAAATAGATCAATCCATATTGATTTGAATAAAACCTTTTGGCAAAAAGAGGTCCGAATGTGAAAATTGACTAATCAAAAAAATTGGAATGAAGCGCATTGAAAAAAATATAAATAAATAAGAGAATTTCTAATGATGATTAGGAGGGTTAACGAACTAGAATGGTAAGTATATTTGCATTTGAATTCTTTTTTTTTTTTTTTTTCCTAAGAAAATCTCATTTGACTCATAACTTTCATATTGGATTTTGCAAGACAATTTCACGTAAAGAAAACATAAAGACTTGTGACAAATTGAAGGAACATGAAAAAAGGAACAAGAACAAGGACACTAAAATTATTAATATTAATATTAGAATAAGCAAAATAATAAAGAGATACTCAAAGCAGAAACATGACTCTTAATTTTTTTTTTTTTTTTTTTTTAAAGTAACTTCTATTTACTAATCAAAGTACTCGGGACAAATGAGTTTCTTACCAGGCCAAGGCCCAAAGGCTCAAAAAATTGTCGGTGCTCGCGGTCCGTGTGGAAAACTGTATGCCTATGTAGAGAGTTAAAATAGAAGTAAAGCCCGTGTAGGTAAAGTTTCTACCATTGTCGAGTTCATAGTTTGAAATTGAGAAAAAAAAGTAAATAATAGTTTTTAAAAAATAATTAAAATAAATAAAAGACTTTTAAAATATTAATAATAAATTATATTAAATAAAAAATATATCAAGTAAATAATTTATTTACTTTTTATAAATATGTTATTAGGTAAGTAAGTTCGCTATATAAAATTTCCATTTATCTAGTAAATAGTATTTTTCAAAATATTTAAAATAAATTATATTAAATAAAAAAGTATCAAATAAATGATTTATTTACGTTTTATAAATATATTATTACCTAAGTAAATTCGCTATTTACTTAATAAAATTTCCATTTATATAATAAATTTACTATTTACTTTGAATATTTTAAAATCTTTATATTTACTTAAATTATTTTTCTAAAATTGCTATTTACTATATTTTTTCGTAAAAATTGGAGAACTCTATTACAATTTACATCTTCACTAAATTGCTGTAATTTCTTTTTTGTTTTGATAAAATATTTTCGTATTTTCACATAGTAAAAAATAGTGCACTTATCACATAAATTTTCTTCAAAGTATGTCCTAAAAAATGTACATTTTTTATTTGGTTGCTAAAAATCATAAACAAATAGTTAGTCATGCAATAGGAAGGCGACATATTTAATATATTTAAAAAAAGAAAAAGAAAAAAAAAGGAAGAAAGAGGGTGACATTATTACTTTTTTAGAGTTTGAGCTTAGGAAATTGTCCAGTAGTATGATTACAATTTTCCTTTTTCTTTTTTCTTATCTAGAGAATCTCCGATGTGACAGCTGATTTCAAAAACTTACTTTACTTTTTTCCTAAACTCAAAATTACATTATACTATTTATAATTCTAAATATTTACAATAAATCTTTAAATGTCCATAAATTTATAATTTTAAATTTAAATGAGATGGTATTCTTTTAAATTATATGGTATTTTGAAATGAATGAGATGATTTTTTTTAATTACATATAATTTTGAGATGAAAGAAAAATAATTTATATTTATACTTTTATTTGAAAGTATTTAAAAATTATACATATTTTTTTACTCAAAATAGTTTTTTTTTTATAACCCAAAACACAAATTTCCAATTTTCAAAATACATCTCCAAAATCTTTTTTGCATCGTCTTGCCTGCACTATACTGTCCAAGAGCTCAATGGTTCTTTCATGTCATAAAGCAATTTGTCATACATATGTGTGATATGGGATCAAAGTTACAAAATGAAATTACAATATAACTAATCCATTTTTTTCCACTAAATTCAAATCCCATAGCTTGTAAATCAGGGTCATGTTCTAGTTTTGATTATTGAAGCATTAGGACAAAGGGCAAGCGGTAGTGATATTTGATTGAAAACTTAGCGATATTTGATATAGACCTTAATTATTCCTCAGTGATCCCAGAATTGCTATACATCCCCAGGATTGCTATACAGTCGAAGGAACGTGGGAATAAGATTGGCACCATCTGATCCCCATTTTTATTTGAAGCAAAAAAAAAAAAAAAGAAATAATAATAGTAACAAATAAAATAAAATAAAATAAAATTTGACCGGATCCAAAGAAAACAACGAATAGCCCGGAAGGAAAATAGTAAATGGGAGTGAAAGTGTGAAAAAGAAAATAAGATTACTTTGAAAAGAAAAAAGTGAAAAAAAGCTGAAACGCCCATTACTTCAGGCTCTCTGTGATGCTATCACAAAAAGTGCAAAAGGGGGGCAAAAAAATAAAAATTGAGCAGACGCTTTTGTCAGAAATACACAACAAGACTGCTAACAAATTAGCCAATAATGACCTCTCACTCTCAGAGTGACTTTAAGGAAAAAAGAAAAAAGAAAAAAAAAAAAAAAAAGAGCAGAAAGAATAACGGAAAAAAAGGGGCAAATTATAACTTATATTATAAATAATACCTCATTATCATATATATTAATTTTCTTTAAACAATTATAAAATTTACAAGTTAAAAGTTAGTGGGATGTTTATGTAACCAATTTAGGAAAATTGTATTAAATAATATCTTTACGAAAATAATTAAAGTAAATATCAAAATTTTAAAATGTTTAGAGTAAATAATAGATTTATGATATAAATGAAAATTTTAGTTAGGAAAATGATATATCGACAAGACATAAATAAATTATATGTATGATAAATCTAACATTAATAAATTATTTATCCGATAAATATGTTATTTACTCTAATTATTTTAAAAACATGTTTACTTAATTTATTTTCTATGTACTGTTATTTATTTCTTTCTCCTTAAAGTTTATATCAATAAGAGTAAAAAAAAAAAAAATTCATGAACTTTGGAATTTTATTTTAGAAGATAAAAAGCCCATATTTTTGGTAAACACAAGATAAGACTCATATATTTTTAGTTTGTAAAGTCATATTTTTATCAAATTCATCTAATTGATATGAATATATATTTTTACTCCGTCATCAATAAATCTTAGGGTAAATTATTCATTTAATCCATAAATTTTTAATATTATGCAACTTTGGTCTCTTAACTTTTTTTTTTTTTTTTGGTTGAAATGCCCTTAAAATTTTATAATATTATTATAGTAGTCATTTCCGTTAATTTTTTTTAACTAAACATGTTAGTAATTTGGTTAAAAAGTAACGCTAACTTCAGATTCCGTAAAAAAATTAACAAAAAAAAAAAAAACTATTGTAGTAATGTTTTTAAGAGTTAATGATCATTCAGTTACGAAAGAAATGTCTATAAACTATTAAAATGTTGATATAACAGTCATTTTTGTTAATTTTTAAACGAAATATATTAATAATTTTGTCAAAAAATAATATTAACCAATGGATTTCGTTTAAAAATTAACATAAAAGACTATTATAGTAATATTTTAAAATTTTAAAGATATTTTAGCTATAAAAAAAAATTCAAGAATCAAAATTATATAAAGTTAAAAAGTTTATGAATTGACCTTATAATTTACCCTAAATCCTAATATAAAAGGCCGGGAAGAAAAAGAGAGAGGAGGAAAAAAAAAAAAGAAAAAGAAAAAAGGCCCCAACTTTTGTAAGAGCCAGCCTTCATTCACAAGAGGGAATGCAGACAAGGAGAGAAGTGACAAAAAACAACGATGGCATTCTCGTAATTTCAGCCCGAAAAGGCATTTCTTAGAGTCAGAGAGATCATTGACCGGTCGCCTTTGACCAGTCTCTTGGGGGAAGCCATTTCCTCTCTCTGTGCAGTTCAGTTTATTTTCTATATTTTCTCCTTTTTTTTTTTTTTTTTTTGCGCAGTACTACCACTGCTCCTCTGCTCAGTACATTTCTCTCTCTTCTTTCTCTCTCATACACATTTCTACCTCATAAATGATAGATGAGGTTGGACAGGCTATTACCACTTTCTCAAGTGGCCCGTGTCCTACACGCACCAATGAAGACGCAGTGTGATGAATTATGTTGCTTCGTTTCCCTACGAGGGCGCGTGGGGAGAAATTTCTCTTTAGATGCCTACAGAATCTTTTTTCTATGATTTTTCTGATTTTTGAAACTCATCAAAAATTGTAAAATGATAAAACAAAGGAAAGAGAAAAGGGTGGTGGCCGGCGACAACGATGTGTTACTCGTGTAACCGTACAACATTTGGTAGCCACATGTATATATATTTGGCAAGACTTTGTTAGGTGAGTGGAAAGTGAGTGAAAAATGTTTTTTTTTTAGAGTTAGAGGTAGCTTTCAAAGTGAATTTTACATTTTGTTTATTTGTTTTTTTTTGCTTAATTATGAGTCAATGGTTCGTAAGACCCTAAGTTTGCGTTTTTGATTAAAAAAAAAAAAAATTACAACTCGGTTTTTGTTTTGTTTTTTATTTTTTATTTTTTTAAGTCAATAAAAAAAGTTGATTAATTTTTTAAAAATCAACTAATTCTAATATAAAAATTTCTTTCCAAATTGATATAGCAAACAATTCAATCGTAAATTTTATTGCAACTTTGTAGTTTGAGGGTGAAATTGAAATATACTGTAAATAACATACAACCAAAATAATAAATGACAATAAACGGTATTTGCTTGAACACTATAAACTGATAGGTTTACAAGGGAAAATTTTATGTCCAAACGGTTCTAGGTTTATAAAACCTACGCTAAATATATATATATATATATATGTATATATATATGCGGTATAGATGAAGTGGAGATAGATGTGTCTATTTCGTGGAAAGTTCTGTTAGCAAAATAAATAAATAAATAAGCATGGAAAGTTTTTCCGAAGACAAAATCTACCAAGTATCGTCTTGCTTCTTTGGTTATCAGTATCCTTTGCATGATATCTGAAATTAACAAGGAATTGTTGAAGCTTAAATATTATTTTTAGTAAGTGACAACCAAAGGAGAAATATTCCGTTATTAGGAACCGGAAAAGAATAAAAATTCGTACACTTATAAATTACTCTATCTCCTCACTCTCTACCAATGTTGTTGAACTCACCAAGTGGTATCATTTTTTTTTTTTTTTTTGGGTATACGAAGGACCCCACTAAATGGCTTTTTAATTGAAGCTTAGCACATGTAGAGTGAGAGAGATTGTCGGAGCCAATTAGCCAACTTTATATATAATCAAAACCATCAATGAAAATCCAGAACACAATGAGTTTAATTTATAAGTTATCTACAAAATTTAAATTAAAAAAAAAAAAAAAAAGGCGCAATACCGAAGGGCGGTTAACACAAATCCACCATTAATACATGAATTATAAGAGAGAGCTTAATTAGACGTAAAATGATCAAAAGATAAAATACTATAAATAGAATTAATATGTGGTTATTTTCAAGAATAATAATAATAATAATAATAATAATAATGACAATAATAAAAGATTAAACTAAGAAGGTTTGGAAGGGGATTGGGCGTGCTTGTCGGAAGCCAAAGCTTGGATGGAGTTGGCGAGGTTGTTAATGGCGTCAACAAGGCCAGTAATGCCTTGCCTGTTGATCTCGTTCTTAGATTCCTCAATCTTAAGCCTTCTCTCACGCAAGCTGAGAAGGTCTCTGTGCCTTCTCTCCTCTCTCTCCTCATTCGCCTGAAGCGCTTCTGCTATTATGGATGCGCTTTTGGAGATTGCTGAAGCAACAACTTCTTGAGTTGATGAGCTTGTGCTTGTGCTTCTTCCACTTGCACTTGTTGTCCCTGCTGCTTGTCCTTGTCCTTGTTTTTGCTGTTGATCTTCTTTTCTCCTTCTCTTTGCTGGTGAGTGTGAAGAAGAAGGATTCTCACTCGTATCAGAATCTGAGCTACCACACATCTCTAAATAATAGGAAAAAAAAAAAAAAAAAAAAAACCAAATGCAAACCCATCAATATTTTTACTTATCAATTAATTCCTCGTATTCACCAAACCCAAATTTAATCTTTTCTTCTTAATTGAATGAGAAAGAGGAGATCAAAAGCTACTCACAAGGTAATAAAACTCATCGAGAATGGCATTTTAAAGAACACTGGAGGTTAATAGTTTTCTTTTATACCTATAAGAATCATGGGGAAAAAATAAAAGAGAAAAGTGAAAGTACCTACTGTGGGCAATATTGGCTTTGAATATGAAAGAGGTTGAGGCTGTATAGGACTCGGCGCTGTCGGCGGCGGAGGCGGCGGGGGAAGTGGCAATGCGGCGATTGGTAGAGGCGAGATATGATGCTGCAATAACGCTTGTGACGCCATTAATGGAGCTTGTTGATGATGAACAATACTAGTACTATCACCACGATCACCAGTGGCAGCAACAGCAGAAGCGGCCATAGTTCTCTCCGCCACACCAAACGGAACAAGGGTGGTGGTTGGAGCAGGAGTGGAAGATAGAGGAGGCGAAGAAATCCCAACAATTCCAGCGGAAACTCTGGCCGGAGTAGAACTGGTTTTTCTCTCCACAACCTCAACCAAAGCATCGTAAATCTGAGGCAACATGTTGGTGGGAAGGTTCTTTTCTTTGCGGTCGTTCTTCTCAAGCTTCCAATAGGAGTGATCTTGACAATGTTCAGTAGAAGTAGGAGTAGCAGGAGGTAGTTTCCTCTCGTAGTCCCTGACTTTCTTGTAGTCCCTCATGAGATTGTCCCACTTGTCGTTGCACTGGTTTTGGCTCCTCATACAGTTCTTCCTCCAACAATAATCCTCAACCCATTTCCACCTTAGCTCAGCCGGCTTGTTGATCCTGATCATGCTTCCTTCGCTGTCGGTTCCTCCGGTGCTTCTCTTCATTCTTCTCTCGTCGTCCATCTTCTTTGCCTCAATTAGGATCATCGTTTCAGTCACTGTCCAGTTCCCTTTTCTGTACTCTCTCATAAGACTAGAACTACTACTAGTAGTAGTGTTAGCACCTCCTTGTTGAGTATCAGCCATGTTATAATAATAACAACAACAACAACAATAATAGTAATAATAATATTTTAGATTGATCACTAAACTGCATGCAAAAAATACATGGAAGAACTTTGCTGAAGAATAAGGAAAGAGAAAGAGTTTTACTGATTTTATTTAATTGGGTCAAAACTGTATTTGGTGACTTAATGGGTCTTTTCTTCTATAAATATATATATATATATATATATATATATCTCCGTCTTTTTAATTCCTATCTCTCGAGACTTTGATTTGATGTGGTCTTGTTAAAAGTACTAGTTCTCCTTCTCCAGAAAGACCAACACCAACAAATCTCGACTAGGGCTGCTAATTTAGGCAAAAGGTTGCAACTGGGTTTTGCCGGAACAAGGCTAATTAGTCACTCTCGGGGCTCACTATTAAAGTTGAGGTTTTCCTTATGTTTGTTTCTTGGGGTTTTTGAGGGTTGGCTGAGTTTCTTCACCATGAACGAGTGAGAGCTCTTTTTTTTTTCTTTTTCTTTTTTTTTTTTTTAGGGCTACTTAGAAATTTTCAACCTTTTGTTGAGCTCTATGCGAAAATATATGTTGGATTGACAAAATTGATGATCTCTTTTATAAAATCCCAAAGGAAATCTCCAAAAGCTTAAAGTTCAAATCTAAATCTACTTATGCAAACCACTACTAGTATTCCCCCACAAAGTGAGGAAAACCTTGAGAGAGAGAGAGGGAAAGAAAGGGTGAGTGAAGATGGAGGAGAGAGAGTACCATTATAAGAAAAGGCCAAGCAAATCCATTCAAACTGACATATCAACAAACCCCAAAAATTTCAGACAGGGAGAGAAAAAGAGAAACAGAGAGAAAGAGGATTAGAAGGGAAAAGATATAGTGTTTGCTGGCACTGGAAAGTCGACTTAGAGTGTGACAACCTCTACCATACACGTGGTTCACTTCAATCATCACCACTCGTCCCAATAGCAGCTATTTATTGAAGGTTAAAAAGTAATCGGGAAAAAAAATTATTTTTTTATTCCAAGTTATAAAAAAAAAAAAAAAAAAAAAAAAGTTATTGAGACCTTGTATGCAATTCCGAAAAATTCTAATTGCACCATATATATCACCGTTTGCTTTGTTTACTTTGTTGTTACTTGTCATCAAATAAGCTCTTTTTTCCCCCTTATTGAGCAAATAATAACAATAATAATAATAAGCTTTGTTTCTTACCAATATTGTTAATAAATATCGCGGAGATTAGACAACGCCTACATATAAATATGAAATCATTTCTGTATGGATATAATATTCAAATTAGATTTTGGTTTTAATAAATCAATTAGTCTTTCACATTATCGGATGTCTCCGAAGGGACATTAGTCTTCACATTACAATTGCAAATAAGCTTAAAATTCTAATAATTATAAAATTCAACTATTTTTTATAATGTTTTTGGAGCATCGATAGGGGATTTCAATCTTGGATTGTGAGGTAGATGAGCACCAGTGCGAGTAAGGCGTAGAGATGAAAGGGGCTCATGGACAATAATTATTGGAGAGCATAGGTGCGCAGAGATGGTGATCATTGAGCGGATGGCAAAGGGGTGCGGGTACGACAATATTTGACGGGGGATGGAACTAAAAAAGACAATATATCGTCAAGGAAACTGTAGGAACGGAAAGACGATAGTCTTCAGTAGAAGGCGTTTAGGTTTAAGGATTATAATAGTCAAGGAGGGTGTTAAAGAGCTATACTAATTGGAATTATAAGGCTCTTCATACTATCTTATACATAGGAGTGAAAGCAAAGATATCGGGAATGAAGGATTAAGAACTCATTTGAGTATTAGTTGCTCTAATAGTATATATTAAAAATGCAAGAAGGAAATAAAAAGAAAAAGGAGAATACACTTACGGACTAGAGAAAAAAAAAAAAAAAAAAAGAATTCACTTGCAAGACACTATTAATGGATGCATTTAAGTACAAATTAGGGTTTATAATCAGTCGCTTGATATAATATCCTTTGCCTCTTTTTCAGCGAAAAATTTGTTGTAACCAAATAGTTTTCAGCTTTTTGGAGTTAGACGGTCCTTTCAAAAGAGAAACATATTCACCAAAAATTTAATCGACTACAGGAAAACTGTTACCACAAGTACAAATGGATAAATAGAGACAAAGAAATATAAGTTTTAGTAAGATACACCCTTTTTTTTTTTTTTAGGGTGAATGTTTTAGTAAGATACAATTTGAACTTTTAACTAATGTAACCAACTCTGTACTAGCTAGATGAGCTAAGTTAAATATTAATACATGAGGGTAAGTATTGTCAGATAATGTATTCGAGTTGTGAAAAACTTCAGATAATTTGAATGTCGATCCCAAAAAAAAAAAAAAAAATGACAACAACAACAACAACAACACAAAGCCTGAGGTCCCTTTTTGATTTCTATTTGTTTTCTTATTACAATATTATTAAAGAACTTCTGAAGAAAAATATAAGATGAAGAAAATGTGTAGTTGAAAGAAATGGGAGAATATAATCTATTTTGTAGAATGAATGAACTGATAAATTAAAAATAATGGTTGTAGGTGTAACCTTATGATAATTCTATACATGATTTTATAAGACGTAGAGTTCAAATTCTTAAGTTCAAAAAATAAATAAGTAAACAAATAATTAAAGAAAAATTTAAAAAAAAGAAATTAAAAGGATGCCAACAGTCCCTTAACCTTTATGAGGTGTACTTTTGTTTTGTTCTTGTTTTTTTATTTTTTATTATTATTATTATTATTATTATTATTATTATTATTATTATTATTATTATTTTGCGATTAATCCCTTAACTTAAACTTTTCGGCAATGTGGTCCATTCCCAAAAATTAACCCCATAGTTTTTAAGGAGGTAGTTTTTTTAGTTTTTTTTTTAATTGCATAAAACTTATAATTTTTTTTTACCTAAAAAATTCCATAAAAACTTGGAACTTTTTTTAATGCTTACTTATTATTATTATTTTTTAACTTTTTTTAGAGCTTAAACTTTTGACCTTCCATATTTATTTAATTAAAGGTTAAAAAAAAAACGGAAACTATCACAACTTGGAGACTTTTTTTTTTTTTTTTTTTTTTAAGACAATCCAATAAATCACCCTATTATAGAGTCCGGCTTCTTGTTTTTCCTCCTTTTTGTGCAAAGTTAAGCTGCCCTAGTGTTGGAAAAGCATAATGTTAGAGGATTATTTTGCTGAAAATATTGAATCTAGGTAACAATTTCAACCCCTCACACATAAAAAATAAAAATAAAAATGATAATAATTAATAAAAGTTGGGGAAATATATTAATAAACAAATTAGTAAAGGGGGTGTTTAAAAGTTTCACGTGATGATGGAGGACACATGAATATAAAATAAAATAAATTTTTGCATGCATAAGAATGATTCTAATTGGATACGATTTTATGAATCTTTTGATATGCTTAGAGACATACAAAACCTAGCTTTGTTTAAAAAAAGGGGAAAAAAAAGTGATTTGCTATCTCGTTCCTGCCTTTTTTGTCAGTTTTGACTAAAGATTTAATTGTCGTAATAGCAATCATGGACCTCTCCGAAAAGACTATATCTAAGCTATTCAAATTATATTTTTGTAGCTAATTATTTAATTAATATTTAAATAGATCTAAAGTGTATCCACCGCGCGCATGCATGCAAGTAGTCTATAAATACACACCTTCAAACGACAATAAGAACATTTACCATTTCACGACGACGAAGGTCCTCGTCGTTTAGCAATTTGCTAATAAAAATTAATAATAAAAGGCTTTAGCCTCAAGCGTTCCACGTTAGACTGTCAATTTGGAAGGATTTCATGCTGACTAGATAAATAATAATAATATGAGGCGGGAACTCAAAGAGGTTTTTCTTTCCCTCTTTTTTTGTTGGAAAGAGAAATTATTATTTAAATTAAAATGAGATATAAACATCAATATCAATCCTGTGGTATAAGAGACACAACCATTGACTAAGACTGATTTTATCAATAAAATTTGATAAAGCTTAGTGAGAAGAAGTGTTGAAACCAAAAAGAAAAAAAGAAAAATAATTTTCTAGTCATACACCGGGGAATTATCTAAAAAAATGCAAATCCTAAGAACTACGGAGACTTGATTCCTCAAACAGATACGCACGTAACCTATAACCGAGACCCAGTGATGGAAAAATTCATCGAATTCCTTGGCAATCTTATAATCGATAATGTATAAAGCTCCTTTTTTTTTCTTAAAAAAAAAATCTACAATCAATGGAATATTCCGATCGATTAAAAACAATCACTCATAGCATAGAGATTGCAATAAACTCGGCATACCCATAATACTAACGAAACCCATAGACTTATACCTCCAAAAAACAAATCAAAGGAACAAACACATAAAAACAAATTGGAGATGGGGGAACCACCTCTTTTATTACAAAATTACACATAAAACTAAAACACGAAAACAAAGCATGAATATAAAATTACACCGACTGCAAAATTCTTGTCCCACATGGAATAACCACTCTGTCACGCGCCACAACTTAGAGGAAATCAATCAGCTTGATTAGAGGTAAGAAATTGCCGCACCAACCATCAAATCATCAAGGCTTTGCCGAATCCTAAATTGCTAGAAGCTCGTCGGACTAGATCTGGTCAAGAAACTCCTAATTAAGACCCTCTAACTCCATCCTCGCCAAAATCACCGAACCGTCGATCACCCTCGTCAATCACAATGGTGGCGGTGGAAGTCCCATACAAAGAAAAACCCTAGTATATGAGAAATTATTAGGAGAAAAGGGGGAGATAGAAAGACATCACAAAGAAAGAAAGTCTTGACTTTCCTTCCTATTTCTTGTTAGACAAGAAAGGAACGTGCGCATTTTTAATTCATAATTGTTTATAATTGTTTTGTTTTCTTTTTGAGGGGAAAAAAAAAAACTTTAAGAAATTTTGGCAAGTTTTTAGTCATCAAGATCATACCTAGTAGACTAACCAAAATAGTTAAGCTTTCGTTTGAATCGTCAGTTAGAGTTGATTGACTTTTTAAAAACTAATTATAATTTTTATTGATTTTTCAGAAAAAGACCAAAAACCAGTAAAAAAGAACAGTTTGGTTGGAGTTAAACTTGTGTGCCAAACAAAACCTAAGTTATTAAGAAGGTAAAGAGCAATTAAAGAAAGTGGAACATTGATTGTGCGAGAATTTAATCAATATAGAAGTGAGACAAATATTTTCTCCCCTATCCAAAATACATTAATCAAAATTTTTTTTCACTCTCTCTCTCTCTCTCTTTCTTTTTTATTTTTTATCGAATACAAAATTAGTATGTGTGTATATGTATCTACCTGTATCCATTAACCTAACCACTTTATTGCATCGTTTTACGGAATTATAGTGGAAGAATTCCTAAGACACCTTGCCCATGAAAAATTGTTTTACTAGAAATTAACCATGGGTAGTACAAGTAAGTTCATTTATAACTATGAGGCGCATTTGGTAATTGGTATGATACGCCTGCCGCACAGATCAAGCTATGTCTGTCATTCTCATCTCCTAGACATAAAATGCGTAATTTTTTATTAGACTGTAAAATAACCTTTGTACAGCTGTTCTCCACTTTTCCTTTTGGCCTTTGTCACGTGTATAGCTATAGAGAATAGTCATTGTACAATATAAAATGTAATATATGTATTTCAAGTTCTCCTGGCTCGGTTGTCGAGCTGAGCTTTTCCATTTTCTCTGCCTTTCTTTATTTCTAACCTAATCTCATCTTTTTTTTCTATCTTGGTATCAGAGCCGCCTGAGCTCCTTTCAGTCCCACAACCATGGATGATAACCCACAGATTGTTCATCAACCAAGAAATGCAAATCCAATCATCCAAGCTCAAGCTCCACGAGAACAACCTCCTCAAAACCCAAATCATTTTCAAAACCAAAACCCTCTTCCTCCTCTGCATCAAAACATCACAGTGAGGTTGGATAATACCAACCATCTTCTCTGGCAAACCCAGATGATGAACATCATCATCGCCAATGGTCTCAAAGGCCATATTGATGGCTCCACGCCTAGCCCGCCTCAGTTCCTGGACGATTAGCAACAAAATCCAGAGTATACCCACTGGAGGAGACTTGATAGGCTGGTTATGAGTTGGATCTACTCATCCCTTACTGAAGGAATGATGGGTAGGATTGTTGGGTTAACCACTGCACAAGAAACGTGGGACTCTCTGAATCAGGTATATCAGACAGCCTCTATTTCCACCATTATGAACTTGAAAACCCAACTCATGAATACCAAGAAAGATGGTCTTACCATAACAGAGTATCTTGATCGTTTAAAAACCATCTTCGATAAGTTTGTTGCCATTGGAGAGCCCTTGTCGTACAGAGACAAGCTGATTCACACCTTTAGAGGGCTAGGACCTGATTATAATGCCATTGTTTCATCCCTTAGTGCTAGACCTGATCGTCCATCCATGGATGAAATTCACAACCTCTTGATTAACCATGAATACCGTTTGGAAGAACAACAGGCTGTTGATCACCTTAACCTTGTTCAAGCTCAGTTTGCCCAAATGAACCTAACCCATTTTTCCAAAAACAACAACTCACCAAAATCTTACTCATCCAACTTCCCAAACAACTTCAAGCCTCAACACTCCTTTTTCAATAACCAATCCCGTTTCACCAATTTCTCACAAAACAAACATCAGAACATACCACATTCTCCTTCTCCCAATCCCTCCATAGGAATCCTCAGCAAACCTAATTTCCCACCGTTCTCCAATCCAACTCACAAGCCAAACAATAAGCCAAGAACCATTTGTCAAATCTGCCACAAGATTGGGCACACTGCAGATGTTTGTTATCATAGGGGGGATTCTAACTACCAACCCCAACCGCTTCAGAGTGGCTTCAACCGTGGAAACGCCAACAGAGCCTCCTTTCGCCAACCATATCAACCAAATGCCTTCACAGCCATGCTTGGCACATCCAGTCACAGTTCGGCTGGCTCTACTAGTGGGAGTCCTTGGTTTTTGGATTCGGGAGCCACACACCACTTCACTCCGGACCTTAGTTCTCTCGACAACTCACTGCCCTTCCTTGGTGATGATTAGGTGATGGTGGGGAATGGTAAGAAAATTGACATATCTCATATTGGCAATGTTATGATTAATTCTCCTATCAAACCTATCAAATTAAGCCATGTTTTTCACACTCCAACCATTTCAAAACAACTTCTCAGTGTTAGCAAACTTTGTCATGATAACAAAGCATTTGTTGAGTTTTACCCCACATTCTTTCTTGTGAAGGATCTCTCCTCGAAGAAAGTCCTTCTGCGGGGAAATCTTGAAGATGGTCTTTACAAATTGCTCCCTACAACCACCTCCTCCCTATCTCCTTGTTCCAGCCCAGTCTCTTCTTCGTGTTCAAGTTCTGCTCCTGTCCAAATCTATCACACCTGCTTACAAAATGCCACTTTATGGCATAATAGACTTGGCCACCCTTCGTCCAACATAGTTAATAGAGTTATGCAGCTTTGTAATGTAAAAACCTCAAATACTAACTCTGTGGATTTTTGTGTCTCCTGTCAAATGGCTAAAAGCCATCGTTTACCGTTTATGAATTCTTCTTCTCGTGCTTCAAAACCTTTTGAGATTGTTTATTCTGATCTTTAAGGACCTTCTCCTGTGCCCTCAATTACTGGTGTGAAATATTTCTGTCTGTTTGTTGATGATTATTCTAGATTCACATGGATTTACTTTCTAAATGCCAAACATGAAACATTTGATGTTTTCCAAAAGTTTAAAGCCCTTATTGAAACCCAATTTGATTCAAAAATTAAAACACTACAAACGGATTGGGGAGGTGAATTTCGTCCTATCAAAACCTTTTTGTAAAAACTTGGAGTTTATCATAGACATCCTTATCCTATAACCCCTCAACAAAATGGTAGAGTTGAACGTAAGAATAGGCATGTGGTTGAAGTTGGCTTATCCCTTCTTGCACACTCTTCTGTGCCTCTCTCTTACTGGCCTTATGCTTTTCAAACTGCTGTTTATTTAATCAACCGCTTGCCTACACCTGTGTTGAATCTATTATCACCCTATGAAGCTCTTTACAAGAAACTTCCTTCCTATGACTTCATCAAAATTTTTGGATGTGCTTGCTTTCCTTTTCTACGACCATACAACAATCACAAGCTACAATACCGCTCAACTGAGTGTGTTCTTTTGGGTTTTAGCAACTCTCACAAGGGTTATTTATGCTTACATATCCAAACTGGCCGAGTTTACATCTCTAGACATGTAGTCTTTAATGAAACCATTTTTCCATTCTCTAAAATCTCTTCTAACTCAAACTCAACCTCTTCCGCATTTTCCCAACCTGCTTCCATTCCTATTTCTTCTTCTTTATTCTCTCATTCTTCCATCCCTCCCACGCCACTTCCTCTATCACCAACTTCTTCCTCGTCTTCGTCTTCCTCTCTTTCCACACCCCACATCCGTGACTCCACTGCTTCTCCATCCTCGTCCTCTCTCACCACCCCATCTTCCCCTACAACTCCCTCACCATCTAAGACTAATCATAATTTTGCTTCTATGCCTGGTGTTTCAATTATTTTACCTTTTTCAACATCTGGTCCTGTGATTCACAAACCCCCAGATGCTACTAATGTTCATTCTATGCATACCAGGTCCAAAGTTGGTGTTTACAAGCCTAAACTGCTTACAGCTGCCATTGATCACGTCCCCAACGTGCAGCTCTTTGAACCGGTCACTTATAAACAAGCTTCTTCTCATCCACAATGGCAACAAGCTATGCAAACTGAAATGGATGCCTTGCTACAAAACTCGACCTGGTCCTTGGTTCCTCCTTCTCCTGAACAAAAAGTTATTGGTTGCAAATGGGTTTATCGCCTTAAACTCAAACCAGATGGCTCTGTCGAGAGGTATAAAGCCCGCTTGGTTGCCAAAGGTTTTCTCCAAACTCTCGGTCTTGACTATTTTGACACGTTCAGTCCGGTTGTGAAACCTACCACAATCCGAACTGTCCTTGGTCTTGCCCTTGGTAAAAATTGGGTTATCAAGCAACTGGATGTCCACAATGCCTTCTTAAATGGTGATTTGACAGAGGAAGTCTATATGTCTCAACCTCCAGGATTCATTGACTCTTCCAAGCCAACTCATGTTTGCCGATTGCACAAATCTCTTTATGGCCTCAAGCAGAGTCCACGAGCCTGGTTCACTAAGCTAAGCAACACTCTGTTATCTTGGGAGTTCTTCAATTCCAAGGCTGATTCCTCTACGTTCTTGCTTCACACTGCCAACTACACATTGATTGTTCTGATCTACGTTGATGATATCATTGTCACCGGCACCTGTCCTTCTCGTGTTCATCAGTTGATCGACCAACTCAATCTTCAGTTTTTTCTAAAGGATCTTGGCGGTTTGAATTACTTTCTTGGCATTCAAGTCTCTCGCACGTCTGACTCCATTCATCTCTGCCAACAAAAGTATATGATAGATTTGTTAACTCGGGCTGAAATGCTTGAAGTCAAACCAGCCTCCACACCAATGGCCTCCGACACTACTCTTTCTCTCTACGATGGTGAACCTCTTCATGATCCCACTTCCTACATTTGATTGTTGGAGCCCTACAATATTGCACGATTACTCGACCGGACCTAAGCTTTGCTGTCAACAAAGTGTGTCAATACATGCACACTCCCACAACTTCTCATTGGTGTGCCGTCAAGAGAATCTTACGTTACATTCGTGGTACTTTGTCACATGGTATTATCCTTCATGCCTCTACGGACTTCTCTTTATCCTGCTTTACGAATGCTGATTGGGCTTCTAGTTCTGATGATCGTCGTAGCACCAGTGGATATTGTGCCTTTCTTGGTCCTAATCTCATCTCCTGGTCTTCCACAAAGCAACGTGTTGTTTCTCGAAGTAGTACCGAATCTGAATACCGAGGACTAGCAAATGCAGCTGCGGAGGTCTTGTGGCTACAAACTCTTCTTTGTGAACTACGCATCCCTACTACTTCTCCTCCATTGCTGATCTGTGACAACATTAGTGCCCTTCATCTTGCAGCCAACCCTGTTTTACACGCTCGAACTAAGCACATTGAGATTGATTATCATTTTGTTCGTGAGTGTGTCTTAGACAAGTCACTAGCAGTTGAATTTACTCCATCTTGTGATCAGTTAGCAGATACTATGACCAAACCGTTGCCCTCTTCACGTTTCCTAGCTTTGCGTTCCAAGCTTACTGTGGTGCCTCACCCCATTCGCTTGGGGGGGGATATTAGACTGTAAAATAACCTTTGTACAGCTGTTCTCCACTTTCCCTTTTGGCCTTTGCCACGTGTATAGCTATAGAGAATAGTCATTGTACAATATAAAATGTAATATATGTATTTCAAGTTCTCCTGGCTCGGTTGTCGAGCTGAGCTTTTCCATTTTCTCTGCCTTTCTTTATTTCTAACCTAATCTCATCTTCTTTTTCTATCTTTTTTCCCTCCATGTACTCCGTCAAAATTATGGATGGAAAATAGATTTATGAAAAAGGAAAAGAAATTAAAAAGCTCCCAATCTGTACTGGTGTTCATCTCTATATCCAATCCGGTGAATTTACGTGGCACTCTCATCACTCCATCTAAAAGTGTTATAAGTAGTTAATATTTAGGGTCATTTTGGTATGGTTTTTGTTTTTACTCTTAGTCAATAAAAAAAAGAAAAGTAAAAGCTTTGATTTATTATTAAAGGTTTAGAAATCACATTTTTAAAAGAATTTTTAAAATCAAAATGATTTTAAAATTTATAATAAGTAATTAAAATATTAAAATAAAGTTGATATTCTTCATCTTAAATTCCGATATAATTTTCCAAATCTATTTAGAAGAGCTTTTATGGGAAGTTATATTTTCTGGCTTTGAAATTAACTTTTTTTTGTAGATTAAAAGCTCTTATGATAGATTATCTAAACAATTCGAAAATCAACTTTTGGATCCAATAAACTAACAACAACTTCTATAATGCTCTTGCAAAAAGGCCCTTAGATAGTGGTTGAGCTTGAGATTTTCTTGTTTGATAAACATTTCTCATTGTTTGAGAGTTGAGACATATTTGGGCACAAATTTGAGAAGTCTTTCCCATCAAAATCTTTATTGAGTCTCCCTCTCAGTATCATTTAGGACCCGTTTGGGTAATATCTGGAGATAATATTTTGAAGTTTGGGTTAGAAATGTGTGTTTTGAAAAAAAACTTTTGAAAAAGTTTGATACAAAAAATAGTACAAAAATTTAAGATGTGTTTGATAAAAAAAAAAAATGCAAAATAGATCTTGTCTTTAAAAATAATCTCATTTTAATTTGAAGTTAGGATTTTGAAATCCAGATGATAAAATCAACTGGATATCCATTTCAAACGGGCTTTAATAAAGTTTCATTTTAAAATTTTTTTTTTTAATGATTTGCGTGTAGATATGGCTCAGGTAACAATAGGCATTATTATTGTATGGAAAAATGCAACCATCACCTTCGAACCATGAGAATTGTATGACTTCGTTTGGCATTTAAATTCAAATTGTACTTTTTCATATCAGTTTTTATCTTTTTATGAAAAAATTTTTGTCTTTTATCAAAAATTAATAAAAGTTTTCAACTCAAACTTAAAATTTTCAACCCAAACTCATTCACCAAATATACCCGTAGTCTTTCATTTAGATGTGTTTGGTTGGACGGATTGGGAAGGAAAGGGTATGAATAGGAAAGGAAGGGAGGGAAGAGAGCATTTATTTGTTTGGTTCAAAGGATTGTGCAAGGGAAGGAAATGGACTGGGGGTTAGGAATTCCTGGGGCCCCACAATATTTTCCCTCCATCCTTGGACGGGAAGGAAGGGAAGCATACTATTGTATTGGGGAATTTACTGTTTCACCCTTTATTTTCTTTTGATAATTCTAGTTAAATTTGTTTCTTTATATTTCATTTTTTAATCTACATATTTGTTTTCTAGTCATGATTTCTTTAAAGATATTTATTTGTGTCTGCTAATTTTTTTAGATTATTATTTATTTTTTTCTTATAAAAATATTTACTGTCATTTATATTTAATTCTTTTCTATATATAAATATACACAGTCTCTTATCAGATACCATATGGTATCTGATATGTAAATTTCAGTTGTTATGAATGTGAATTTTAGTTTTTAGGAATATGAAGTCATGCAGAAGAAAATGTAACTAAAGTTAATGTGAATTTCTCTCATTTTACATTTTCTTCTGCATGAATTCATATTTTTTGTAACTGAGGTTCACATCTGCCGAATACCATCCAATACCAGATATGAGACCAATCCTATAAATATATAACTTTTGTTATCTAATTTAAATACTTAGTAATTTAGTATAATAAACAAAAGAAGGAAATATGTATAATGTCTATAATAATATCATACACACATATTATTCAAATAAAATAAACGTTAATAAAGACTTTTATTAACAAAAGTGAATCACTTCCTCTTCTTTTTCACCTTATAGTAATCGAAGAGAATGGACAACCACTATCCTTACTCTTGACGGAGCTAGGATTTGAATACACAGGAAGCACATATAAAGGAAAACTTTTACGATAGAATGCCCCCACTCCAAGGGTCTCATAAGACCACTTATCTTGATTGTAAGATAAAAAATGTTGCGTGTGAAATGTGATTAAACTCTTTGAGAAAATTTTTTAAAAGTTACACTACACCTTTTTCATAACTATCGTCCATTGAAACTAAGTTGGATGCAATACATGAACCCATTACTTTCGTATTGAGGTGTCTCATTATAGAGTTTATCGGAATCAACATAATTTTTTTTAGATGAAATTAAAGACAAAATTTATAATCTAAGAGATTTAAAAAAAGTTGAAATTTTCTATTAAAAAAAAAGAGAGGTTAAAAGTGAAAAGTATAAGAGGGAAAGAAACGTGTAACTATTAAGTGTAAGTGTAGGAGTAAATTTTTGAAAAAGAAAAACAAAAAAGAAAGAAGTGGGGACTTAACCAAAAAAACGAAGTAAAAAAATTAAAAATTAAAAATATAAATAATAAAAAAAAGGTGTGCACTGCATATACGAGGCATAAATTCAGAGGAAAGAGGGAGAGAAACATTTACTCCTAAGGGTGCACAATTAGGTCATCTTATAACTTGTGGGTACACAATAACAAACTTAAGAGTCTATGGGGGCTTTCTAAATACCTTATTTCAATTCTAAGGTGATTTTTTTTTTTTTTTTTTTTGGTTTATAACTATTATGTGAAGGCAGGTTCCTCCACCAACTTATACATAGCTGCGTGCCTCTTCCTTCCTATCATACCACACAACTTTGAGAAAATTTATAATCCTTTTCTATTTTTACACTCTCCCTCCCTCGTATCCTCTCCGTCTTGTTTTTCTTCCATCGCTCCTACCAAACATACCCATAAGGTATAGATGGAAAAGGACAAACATGATATTTAGAATATTGTGACGCGGAATGCTACATTTTAAATTTAGGAGTATGTTAAAACAAGGATAATAGTTTACGAGGGATTTCAAATCTTGTTGCATTTCAACTTTTAATGGAATCAGTTGGGAGGGAGCAATTTTGACACTTTTTATAAGTTCATGGGTGAAAGGACCTTCGGAGGGAAGTTTTTAAAATTGATGATACAATTTTATCCAACATTGGAAATTGTAAGTACATTTCAGTTTCAATGAATTTTACAATAAGCTGCTTAATATAGACAGCTAGTTAGTTATGATGCGTGTACCAGCTTACATGAAAATAACACACTGTGCATGTTGCATGTGCTTTTTCAAAAAAAAAAAAAAAAAAAAAAGATCAATAAATTATTCCTCTGTGAATGTCTTCTGTAAGAAAAAATAAATAATAAGAAAAGCAAAAAATACCAATGAGTGGTTAAATTAATTGTTGTTAGATCAACGCCATGGCCCATGCGCTATTTGTGGACAATAATATATAATATATAAGTTCTCTCTTTGCCTTTATTATTTGCACTATACTTGTCACGCCGTCGACCTACATAAGTAAAAACTCGCTTAAACAACCAATATAATCATACTGTTCTCGTTTATGAAAAGTTTAGAAAATTAAGATATTGGATGGTATTTTAATAAACAAAATCGGATATAAAATCATAAATATTTACATAACTTTTTGAACATTGACAAGTCAGACTATTAGGGAAAACTCGGTGAATGGCGGCATTTGTCAACTGTTTTATTGTTTTATATATAAGGCAATTAAACTTTGGTATGTCACCTGAAGACTTCATTATATTTTGGGAGAAAGAGCAAAATAACATTTTGAAAAAGAGTAATAAAAAATCATAACATAAAATTTTAAACATAATAAAAAATAGCATAATCAAATATATGACCATAAAATATAAAATAAAATCCCTTATCTTCCTTCCACTCACTCTCTCTCTCACTGCTCCTCTCTCTTCCTCTCTTTAATATGAAACTATGCACATAAATCAAAAATTAACCGAAAATAAGTTATTTTTTAGGAAATCCAAGGATTTTCTTGAAAATCTTGAATTTTCTAAAAAAAAAAATATTATAATTTATCATCTTAATTTTAAAAAACATGCTATCAATTTTAAAAGTATATATAAAATATGCCATTTGTTATAATTTGACCGCTAAATTATGTTATCTCAATAGTCCAAATGCATTCAAGGGCTACTTGAATATAGGCAAACGGTGTCATTGTTCAACAGTCACCTCTTAGTTTAAAATTATTTTTTGAGCAGTACACAACAATCTTGTCAGACTAACTGGCATCTTTACAGACAATACACTATCTTATGTACATATCATGTAAGAGTTGAATATTGGTTGGCGATCAAAATTTTCATTTTCATTTTGTGGTTTGGAGACAGTTCTTATGGCCTAATTGCCTCGAAACAAAAAGAAAAATAAAACTCTTACAAATAAAACAACACTAGATGAATTATAAGGTTGGTAGCAGTACATATAGACGACAAGAGGAGTGGTAACTTTCCTAATATGACAAAATAAGATAATTAGCCCAAAGTTCAGGAACTACTTCTCAGTTAAAATCATGAGCCCTAAATGGCTCAGTACATGAGGAAAATTAGAATTAATTAATAATAATAAAAAAGCCTTGTATGAGATGAGTGAATCAGTGATGGGAGTGATTTTTTTTTTTTTTTTTTTTGGGATGGCAGTCAGTATCTATTATTTATGGGCCAAAACCTTTACTAATTGATGATGGCATTGCAATTAGCCCAATGTCTGGGAACTGTTGTACGGAAAAATCAAGTTCATGCACCTGTAATAGACCAATCTTCCTAATATTCAACAATGTTCAACTTGCATTGAATATTAAAAAAACTTTTATTGAATATTAAAAAAAAAAAAAAAACTTGAATTGAATAGACAATTGATTAGACTTTTAACCCTTTTATTAAACTGGAATTTCTGGCACAGTACATATCATTGCAAAAATCATAAAAAATTTTCAAGCTACTTACTTCAACGTTACACACCAAAAAAAAAAAAAAAAAAACTCTCTCTATGGCGACCAACAGTGATGACATGTCATCGTTAATCTACATTGACGATAAGTTGTCGCTATTTCCCTTTTGTAGGGAAAAATTATTAACAGATTCTATTTACCATTGTAGTCACTAAAGATTATCTGTGAAAAATATATATATTATGGCACATAATTTTTTGTGCTAAAGTCCATAATTAACAATGACAATTTAAAGAGTTGAATTCCAACCAGGTGGTGACAGTTGGAATCAAGCGTGTCGTTGTAATTGTCTAGTCAAAATTTTGGATAAACTAAAGCGGCAATTAATGGCAGTTACATAATTTTCGTGAAAAAAATTGACTCAATTTTTAGCGACAACTTGTCATCTTTAATTGTCATTCGAGAATCTTCTTTAATGGGTTGGCAAAACGGTGCCGTTTTCATAGATTTATAGTGACGATTCTAAGACTATTACGGATGACATTTGTCGTCGCTAAAGGATCTGTACATAAACCCCATGTACAGATCCTTCTTCCTCAATTTTTCTGTTAGTCTTCTTCTCTTCTCTCCAAGTCCTTTCCTTTCTCCGGCCAAATTAACCCCAATACTCCTTGAAATTAACCCACCTACTTCCCATAATTATCAACATCTTTGATTTTTTGTTGTGAGTTTGGGATTGTGAGTGGTTTTCTTTCTTTAAATTTTTTTTTTTTTGTCTTCTTTAACAATTTACAATTTGTAATTTCTTTGTTTGGGATTATGAAAATTATGTGGATTGATGGTTGTACGATTATGTTTTGGATGATGGCATTATTTTGTGTAATTTTTGGCCTAAAAAGTTAAGGGTTTGCTAATGGTAAATGTATGATTTTCATGGTTATGGTATAAAGAGTTTGTGTAATTATGTCAATTGGTAAATGTGTGATTTTGATGGTTATTGTATGGTTATGGTGAGCATGTTTTGTAAAATTTCGGTTTCAAAAAGTTTTGATCTTATAGTAGTTACATTAGGAGATGTGATATTAAGTTTTTATATCATAACCATCAAAATGATAACCATAACCATCAATTTTGGTTTTGTAAAAGTTTTACTGATATTAAGTTTGAGAATTTAGGTTATAGGAGATGTGATTATGAATACTGTTACTTTTTGGTGAATATGTGAATGTTATCATTGTTAGAAAATAATGAAAATAAAAATATAATTAATTGATAAAATTTAAATGAGAGGGTAATTTTAAAAAGTTCTTTAGAAAGATAATATTAAAAAGTAAGAATAGAATTATATACAAAAAATTTTATAGTATTTGCATGTTAATTTGAAATCTTAAAAAATATTCTAGAAATAATTAAAATACAGAATAATATAAATTGGATGAGAATATTATAAAATAGAATTACTAATTTTTTTGAAAATGAGTATTAAGCATAATAATTAAGTTTGGAATAATATTTTTAATGAAATTTATTTAATTATAGAAAAGAGGCAACTAATGAAAATTGGATGAAATATTTTTTTGAAAAAAAGATTTGGTTAGTTATTGACAAAATAAAACGATAAAAAAAAAACTTATTTACGAATTGATAATTATGAATCAACAATTAAAAAATTATTTATTTATGTATATAATTAAAAATTTTATATGAATTAACAGTGAAGAATTAATTGTTTTGAAAAATTGTAACACTTTATAAGCCGGTAAAACATTATATTAGTTATATGAATGAGCTTAAAAACAATAATAAAATTGATTTAAAAATTTGGATAAAAATTTAATAATACTTCATATATAATATTTAAATATGCGTCGCTAAATATACGTTCCATGTCAGATTCCTTCAAGTGTTTCGACTACTTTTCAATGACGATAAAGATAGTTTACAATGATGACACGTCAGTCTACAAACCATTTAGGGCCGGTATCTTTGGAAACAATGTTTCCCTTTTTTTTTTTTTGGGTTCTTTTTCTCTAGTTTTATTATTCATTTTTCTAAATATTTTCTAAAAACTCAAACTTTAAAAGTCATTAACTTTATCATTTTAAGTAGGGGTGCATAGCAGGCAGTTTGGGCGGTTTTGTTTCTTGGTGGTTTATGAAAAGTTCAAACCATAACTGCCCAAAGTTTAAGCGGTTTCGGCCCCTTTTTTTGGCGGGTGGCTTGGGCAGTATATTGAGCTATTTGATATTTGTATTTGTTGATAAATAATCATTATAAACACATTTGAGTTAAGTATGTTAATGCAAAAACTAAACTTTAAGCTCATGTCAACTTAAAAGTACAAGCACATACGTAGTCCAAAGTATGAACAAATATGGTGGAGTAGAGAAGGAACTATGGTTGGCATTTGGCAAGAATGCGAGTGTAAATTGAGAATAATAAAGATGATGGATTATAATTTATTTGGAAACTAATAAGAATTGAAAGAGATTCCAAAAAATCAGTAAGTGTGACAAGTCGGTGGTGTATTCTTAGAAACTCAAACCATAGTATGAGACTTTTGAATTTAAGTTTTCTTAATCTATTAAATTGAATTTATAGATATTATATCTATATGTATAAAAATACACATATAATTTTTAGGCAGGTGGGGCGGTTTCAAACCGCGGTCTCAAACTTCAAACCGCATCCGCTCGCCAAAAATGGCGGATTTAAACCGCCCCATCTATTTGAAGAACGGTTTTACGAAAGCACATCTGTAGTGGGGTAAAGTGGGCAGATAGGAGGGTTAAATATGATTTTGTGCACCCCTAGTTTTAAGTTAAAATGAGATTTTTTTTTTTCATAAATTGCATAAATTTTCGAGGGAAACGAAACAAAATCTATATTGCTAATTTTGTTTCGAAACAGATTTTAATTTTTTGTATTTTTTCACTTAAAATAGTTCATTTTGACCAAATACATATTTTCAAAACTCAAGTTATTTCCAACTTTCAAGATCACTATATCCAAAAGTTGACCCCAAATGGACCCTTAGAGATAAACCATGTTGTGGTTGAATGTTTATATGATGACCGTCATGGAATATTTTCAAAATCACTCATGACGGTTACAATTGCAACCTCAACCTTACTATATTATTGGACGAGATTTCTTATTTGTCTTGGTTTCAATGTACCCAAAGATTCCAAGACCATTTGTGGAAACCGTTATAGAAGCTTCGATTTCTACGATTGTTTTTGGAAAGTCATTCTTGCGTTGAGTTTTTGACATACTTTTTACAACTATTTTTCAAAAACTATCGTGGAAGCTCCATCGTTGAATCCATGTTCTGTAGTACTATAAACTTATTACCATAATGTTCAACAAAACTTTAAACTTATACCGTTTCAAATTTTGCCATTGTTGTCGAACAATGTTAAGGAATATGGGTGATATTTTACATTATTCACTAATAAATGATAGGTCTCATAATATGAGACCTATTAATGAAACCCATTTCTCTAGTAGTGTGATGTTAAATATCACTTATGTTCCCAAGCATTTTTCATTGTTGTCACTGATATCTCTAACAATATGTACTGCTTATCCACATACAGAATGTATAATCATATCTCCTACATAGCTGCGGTCCCATTAAAACACATTACGACGTCGAAATTGATAGTTCTTTTTTGGTAGCTAAAAAGGTTTAGTAAATGTAGTCCATGAACGCATTGCACTTTCATTTAGGGGGCAAAGCCCTCTCCAATTTAACTTCTTCTTTTTCTTTCTTTCTTTCTTTTTTTTTTTTTTTTTTTTTTTTTCACTTTACACTTTTTAAGGCAGTAGATCTTCCATTTCATCATCATTCCAGTTATTCATACTTAAATATTCTCTTAGAGTATGTTTTGTAACCGCATTAGCACTCCATATTGTATTCGTAAGAATAATATTATATTTTGGAACATTTATGTATTGTATAATTAGTATGAAATCAAAAATTAATATCATATAAATTTTGATATTTAATACGGTAAAAACCTCTGTATTAGGTCGTATTTTAGAAATTATCCTCTGTGCGTATTAAAAAGCAAATGAAATATTTCAAATATATCAAATTTGATTCAAAAGTCAAATTTTGGGAATGTGTCATGAATCAAAGTCCAGGTCAGGATCCGTGGTTGGTCTCAAGGTAGGCTTTCAAAACCTAAGTTGGAGTCGAGTCTCTGGATGGGGCCATGGTAAGGTTTTGAGATTAGGATTGGGTTCGGGTTTCAAGACCAATGTTGGGTTTCAAAACAAGAGTTGAGATTGAGTTTCAGGATTGAGGTTAGAGTTGTGTGTTAGGATGGGATCGAGGTTAGGCTCAAGTTTCGGTACCAAAGTCAGGGTAGGGTTCAGCGCAGGGGTCGTATGAGGGTTGGGGTCAGATTTCGAGACTAGGCTCGGGGTCAGGTTTTTGGACCAAGCCGCGGTCGGGGTCTGGTTTTAAGATGGGAGCCGGAGTCAGGTTTCGAGATTGGGGTTGAGGCCGGGTTTTAAGACTAGGGTCGAGGTCAAGTTTTGGTATTGGGGTTGGGTTGCGGTACTGGTGTCAGGGTAAAATTTTGGGATAGGGGTCGGATTTCATGATAGGGATTGAGATCGAGGTCAGGGTTGGGGTTGGCTTTTGGGACAAGGCCTAGGATCGGGTTTTAAGATGGGGTAGAGTTATGGGATGAGGGTTGAGGTATGATTTCTAATGGGGGTAGGGGTTGTAATATGTTTTGGATTTTCAGAAACCCAACTCCAACATTGACGTGAAACTCGACCTAATCTTCTCATGAAACCTGACCCGAGCCAAGTCCCAAAACTCGACCATAGCCTCTCTCCTGAAACCTGACAAGTACCATTTATTTGAGTAAGAACAAGTTCTATTTTACCTGCTCAGTTATTTTCATGTTATAGTTCCATTATTTCTCTAATTACAAAAACGTTATTTACAAATCCATATAATAGAATATCATACGGTCAATCATTTAATCAAATTCACTGGGAGATTTTTTTTTTTTTTTTGAATGCCAAGTATTACTGGTTCCAAGAAAATAACATTAACTCGGTGAGAATGCCAAGTATTAATGTTTCCAAGAAAATAACATTAACTCTCCTGAGAAAAGCCATGGATTACATATATTTGAATAATGTTTTTTTATCATTTCTAAGTCATGCCTCCAATATACTGAGATGAGAACATTCAGTACTTAGAATTACTGCCTTTGGTATTTCAAAAGCACAGATAATAAATATGTAATCATGTCTCACTTTGGGCATAAAGATCATTACATAAATAGTTATCAAAGTGAATAGTTAAATGAAAGTAACTAATCTGTTAAATTATAGGTTCGCTCCTATGTTTGTCTACTGCGAGACGTATATTAAACAACGAAATTTAAAAAGATGAAATAACATTAAAACATACTCAGTAGAATTAAACTTCGACGCAAATTCTTTCTTTTGGATAAGAATAAACAAAAACTAAGAAATGTTTGAAGTCGATTGGATTCATCTAAATGTAAATTAGATTTAAAGATAGTAGTATAAGAAAGGAAACTATTATGATTTCATCTTTCATCACATTTCAAGAATCAATGAATTTATATCATAATCTGAGGATAATTCGGAAAGTTTGATTGAATTAAGATTCAAGGAGGAAAAAGAATTGAATTATTATTCTATGATGGATGAAAATAGAATAACGGGTCTTTTTATGTTGTTTATTGAATCTAAAACTGAAAAGTAATTTAATTATCTTCATAAAAAAGAACAATTAGTCTAATAAAATCATGATCTAAAGGTAGCTAGCTATTGAACTTAGTCTAAAATAATGAAGCAATCCGTAGAGTCGTTCCAATTCAGAGATTTAAATCGGTATTAATGTTTGAAATTAAAGTTGGGAGTGCCTTCTTTGTAAACATGAATAGGTACCTATATTTATTGGTTTAAATATTATGTCTCACAAAATTATTTTTATCCCCCCACACCTCGAATAAGTGTCTAACAACGTTTTGAAATAGAGTGTACGCGCGTAGCCAAAAACTTATATGAATCACTATTCATTTGGCTTATGAAGTATAATCATGCTTCTGCCTTGGAGTCCCCGCTCCAACGGCTAAGATAAGCCATCTTCCTAGCCGGAAGTAGAAATCCATCTTAGAATCTTGTCATGAACAAAGTGTTCATATTTTTTTAACAGACTGTGGACAATAAATTTAGACTACTGCCTTGCAATTTTATCTTTTTGCATACAAGTACGTATATCCTAAATTCAAGATTTAGTAATCAATAGCCTTGATGCTTTAGTTTGCATGTTACAAATTCATACAATCAACAGTATGAAGGTAAGGGGAGAAATATGACACATTAAATAAATGAAATATTCTTAACACTTCAACGTATTCTATAACTTTATGGCACTTCCTAACGATAGAGAGGGAGACCAATAATGCGGCACCTGTCGTTGCAACATGAGCGGGCATTGCTATTATTTATTTTATTTTATTTTTTTATGGTGTTGAGAAAAGAATTTCAGGCACCAAATTAAGAATACGAAATTTTGAGTAATTAATGTTTAGACCTTTTAAATTTCTGACGTCCGAGTTTTACAAATTAAGTTAGACTTTTAAATCTCGAGTAAAATACAAGTGCGTGTACATTTCAACGATAAAATTATGCGCTTTAAATACCATATTTGTAAAAATTGCGATAAATTTAGACACGTCACTTGTATGTGTGGACACCTTAAAAAAAAAAAAAAAAAAAAAGCCCGGCGACAGGTAGTGGCATTTTGGCTTGGCATTGCGGTAGATGCGGTCAACTGTCGTCTGGCTCTCGGTCAGTGTCTACTTAAGATGATATTTTATTTGTAGCTGAGGATGTTTATTTTCATGAAAGGAAAAAAAGTTACTCGTCTCGACGGCCTGAAAGCCGAAGAGACCATGCAAGGATGTATAGACGTAGCATCTAGGGTGGAGCCCATGACTTTATTATTTTGTCTATTGTTTTCCTTTCTTCTGTAAAGTAGTTTTTTATTTTTTATTTTTTTATTATTTTTTTCTGAAGCTAGAATATAAAATAGAAATCTAGATTAAAATCCTAAACAATGAAGAAGAATCGACCCTAATCATTTGCTTACCCTCCTCCGTAATAATTTCACAATCCCATGCTACCATGCAATGAACCATAATGACCTCCTCATCTCATCTCTCACATTCGAAAAAAAAAAAAAAAAAAAAAAGGAAAAAGAAAAAAAAGAAGTCTTGATTTCACATAGAATCCTTAAACTTGGGGCAGTTTGAAAAAATATTCCCAAGTGAAATTTTACAACTCAACTACAAAATTTTCATATCTCACTCTCTTTATTTCATTTTCAACCAAAAAAAAATCCAAATTTAAAAAGACTATAGTGTTTTTAGTTCAAATCAAAATAAGATTATTTTTTGAAAAATCACCTATAATGAGAGAGAGATAAAATAAGATGCATATTGTAAAATTTTTTTTTTCCTAAATAAATCAAAATTTCAAACTGCATTTCGTGTACTAGTTAAGAATAAAATTCTTATGTTTAAATTGATTGATATTTTAAAAATTAATTATAATTTTTATTGAGTTAAAAAAAACAAAAATTAAACCAAAAATTAGATTCTAAATTGAGAACCAAATAACTCCATATATTATTTTTATATTGCAATTCATTTCTAATTTATATTATAATGTAAGAGGCACTTCAATCCCAACGTTCAAAACTCTAACTATAACCACCGTTATAAGCCGACTTTTACACAAAATTACCAAACCAACCCCTAAGGAGTGGGCTCCTTCTCAAAAAGAGGACAGCCTTGTCCTTTAGGAGATATACAGATGTCAATTTTGTCCCATTGAAAGAAACGGTCACTACATTTACATTTAAAGCTGTGAGCCACGTAAGCAACCTTTTTTTTTACTCTGTTTTTTTATCAAATATTCAATCCCCAGCCAGGACATGAGGTGGGTACATTTGTTGCAGAAGTCACTTTGACTAGGGTTTGACCAATAAAGGGCCAGAGGGTCCCATCTAATGTCCTGAAACCCCTGAGTTGTCCCTTTCGTACTTAGTTTTTGGACTCTAGCCTGCACTATTGAAGGGGTACAACATTGAGGGGCTAAAATAGTCATTTCAAGCGATCCGTTTTCGTATCGGTCAAAATGAATTTCAATGTGGGTCCCCATCTGTGTCAGTGATTAATTTTTGGGGCCGTGACGAAGGCGGGGAAGAATTGAAGAGCAATAGGCAGAAGATGTTTTCACCCCTTTGGATATCAGATCAGACACAGATATATCCAAAAACAGTTCCATTAATAATAAATCTATGCATATTTATATTTATTAGTTGTTTCAATTCAAATATTCAAGTACCATAGTTTTAAAGGCATGGACATTGATTGTGGATCGTAAAACGAAGTATGACAAAGCTCCATTATCACATGCCAAAATGTTGGTGTAGTTGGGCATTGATTTCCATCTCCAACTGAATCAATTGTGTGAACTCTGTTTATAGTTAAGGCCTAAGGGATATTCTTTATAATAAAATTAATTTTATAAATACCTCATGAATTTTACACTCTCGTCCACTTCAGCGTTGGAAAAATTTTTTCCAAACGGTTCAAAGTACCTCTTAATATGCACAAAACAATTCAAAGGCCCTTTCTGTCACTTCCATTTAAAAACCCAATTTCTCTACCAACGTGGCATGCGTTCAAGATTTATGAAAAAAGGCCTTTTAAATCTTAGCATAATAATAAATAATATACATATATATAAAAGAATTAATGTGTTCTTCCTTTCATTTCGTCAATATGTCAGCTTATGGTTTTTTTTTTTTTTTTTTGGGGTTAAATCTTCTTTCATCTTTCTCCAAAGCCCCTGGCTCTTGTTGCCTTTTTTTTTTCATATTTTTCCCTTCTTTCATTTTCTTTTTTCTCACTAATGCGACTTCTGTCACCTCCTCCTCCTCCTCCTCTCTCTCTCCCTTTTTTTTTTTTTTTTTTTTTTTTTGGGTTTCCATATCTTCCCTCTTACTTTTCCTGATGTAGATGTGGGTTAGTTCTTGTGGTGGCAGCCCAATTCCAGGCCCATGGTGACCAAGGCCCATTTAGCCCATCTGGAGCTGAAAAACCACAACCTAAAGTGGTGTTTTTAATTTCCTCTAGTTGGCTAATTAAGAGAGGAAAATCAAAAGTTATATGTTAATTGGGGTTTTAATTTCTCTGTGTTTATTTCTGGTTTTTATTTGTGTGTTTAGTGGGATTTTATTGTAATTGGTGGGTTTTTATGTGTGTAACAGCTAAGTGTTTGTTGGGTCTTTATTGTGAGTTAATATTGTGTGTCAGTGGCTGATTTAATGCATTGTAATTGTGTTTTAGTGGCCGAATGAAGTCTTTTGATTTTCAGCTTTCTTGTAAATTATTATAGCATTTGGATTGTTCCAATGCTATCTATATGTATTTTTCGTGGCTAATAGAAGGCAGATTATTTGAGTTTTCAAACTGTTGTGTTTTCAGTAAAAACCTTGAATTTCTTTGGTGGATTTCCAAAGTGGTGTGTTCAAAACCAAAGGGTGGTGATCATTAGGGGTGACAATTCGTGTCACATGTCGGGTTCGTGTCGTGTTAGAGCCGTGTCGATTTTTTTTCTTCTCTGACCCGAACACGACCCAGGACACGAACACGAAATGAAACCGCGACACGAATACGACATGAACCCGTCACGGGTTGACACGACACGAACCGAAATTGACTCGCGACACGAAATTGACACGAAATTGACTCGTGACATGAAATTAACACGAAATTGACACGAAATTTGACCCGAAATTGACACGAAATTGATCCGCGACGCGAACTTGACCTGAAATTGACACGGAAATTGACACGAAAAAAAGGGGTCCAACCCGAACACGACATTTTTTTTTTCCGCGTCAATTTTTCCCAACCCGAACACGACCCGCCCCCTATTTTTCTCAACCCGAACCCGTAAAATTCGTGTAGTTTCCGAGTCTTGTCGTCGTGTCGTGACCCGTATTGCCACCCCTAGTGATCATCTATATCCCTAAAGTTTATATATCCTTTCCATAAACCTTTCAACTATAATTCGTATTTTGTAATTTCGGTATCACTTCCTCTTCATTCCCTTCTCTTATTCTTCAGAGTAAGTCTTCTCACTACGAAATCTTCAACCCCCAATTTTTAAGCCCCCTAGTCTCTTGAATATAGATTTTGTTTTTGCGAGTTTTTGCTTGAGGATTTTTACTTAACATAGGATTTTATACATTCATGGTAGGCAACAAAGTAGGAGATGCCTGCCGAAAAACATAAGTAGTGCTGGATAAGTTCATATTTATCACATTTTATACTCTGTGTGTTGTTGGTGTTTGTTTGTTTGTTAGTTTTTTTTTTTTTTTTTTTTAATTTTTTTTTTTCATGGTTTCCTATATATATATATTTTTTATCATACTTTTTTTATATTTTGTTTTTTGCTCCATAGTATGGGGTTTTTTTTTGTGTTCTTTTTCTAGTTGATCTCTTTTGTTTTTTTTCCCCTCCTAATGATTGATTTGTACTTAAGATTAACTAAGAGCTTCTTTTTTTTTTTCTTTTTTTTTTTTTTTTTTTTTTGTAATAAAGATTTCATTTTCTTATAAAGATTGTAGAGGAAGAGGAAGAGGAAGACAATCCCAACGAGCATGCACTACAACTAGCCAAAATTAGAGCATTAGAGTTTTGAGCTAAATTTATCACATAATTTAGCATGTGATAAATTTGACATTAATATAATATTATTGGATAGTACTTTTTACCTAATTGTAAAAATTTACTATTGACGCAACCTTTTTATATTACATTGAAGATGTTTTAACATATTAATGTGTTTATATGATTTAATATAATTGATCAGAGGATGTAGTTGAGTATTTTTTTTCCTTAAATTTCTTAATTTAGTAGGGATTAAATCTATTTTCTTTGGTAAAACAAAACGCTATCCATTTGGTCAAGTTTCAATACGTCGTCATTTTTTTTTTTTTTTGATGATTGAGTTTACATTGTTATAATACATAAGTTTGTAAATATTTTAACGTTCATGATTCATAGTAACAAATTGTCAAACTTTCAAATTGAACTTCTAGATTTCCCAAAAATAAAATAAAAAAACAAACAAAACTCAACTTAAAAATGCAAATAAAACTCAGCTCAAAAGTCATTTAATCACATTCATAGAGAATCTGTTAGACACTAAATAACAAGAACACATTTCGTGCATAGCTTGTTTTTGAACTAGTTATTTCTAAAAATTAAGTCTTCGTTTGGTAAGTTAGTTAGAAATGTAATTTTTAAGTTAAAGTTGGTTAATTTTTAAAAAATTAGTTATAAATTTTGTTGACTTTTTATAAAAAGATAAAAATTGAAATGGAAAAAGTACAGTTTTGTTGGAGTTAAACTTAATACCAAATGGAAGCTAAATGTAAAACATTCTTAACAGAAAATAAAAAATTTGAAGAATCTCTCTTTCCTTTTCTCTGTTAGTCCTAATAATCAATTAAAAAATGAAAAAAAAAAAAAAAGGTGGAACAAGGGTAATAGGCCAAAAACGAAAGGGAATAAAAATAAATAGCACAAAACTTTTTCCATGGTGGTAAATGATAGTTTTAGTGTAAATTCAAATTCACACAACCAAAATCTCTAAAGTACCCCATTCTCTCGTCCTCCATCTCTCCTCCATCACTCATCCTTCCTCTCTCACCGGCTGCGGTTCAGAGTCTGTCGCCTCAGTTGAGCATGTTGTCATTGGAAATCCTCGATGCCGACATCGCCATAGCCGTGAACAATGTCGTGAGTGAAAGTTGACGTCTCACGCATGAAACTAGCACTGCGATCTTCATTGGGATCTCCATATCCGACTGAATGTCGGCATCACTCTCGATCTCGCGATCTGATCTTGCAAGGTCTTCATGATGACACGCATCCGTTGTCGATAATAGTGGGTGATGGAAAACTGTTTGGGTGTAAAGAAATGAAACAAAAAAAAAGAGAAAATCAAAGGATTTGAGGCGTAAGAATTACTTTCCTTAACGTTTTTATTTGCCCTCACTACGACCAGTTTGCCATCGGATATTTTGATAAATTAACTTTAATATACAACAAACTCATGAATTTAATAAGTGACAATCTTATTAAATTTCAGAACAAGATATGAAACTGATATTATAAACTGTAGTTTTATAATTTTTCACATGTCTGTTTATGAAGAGTTACAATAGATACAATAATCATAAAAAACATATTTGTTTTAACAAATATACCGGTTCGTCATCAGAATTTAATTATGATTGTTGGATTGTAATAATTCAATTAATATTTTAAATTAAATATGAAATCATTTAAATCCGACTATTAGATCATTTCTGATCAAATCAATGGTCCATATTCCGTTGGTCATCAGAATTTAATTATAATTGTTGGATTGTAATAATTCAATTAATATTTTAAATTAAATATGAAATCACAACAATCATAAAAAACGTATTTGTTTTAATAAACATACCCGTTGGTCATCAGAATTTAATTATGATTGTTAGATTGTAATAATTCAATTAATATTTTAAATTAAATATGAAATCATTTAAATTCGACTATTAGATCATTTCTGATCAAATCAATGGTCCATATTCCGTTGGTCATCAGAATTTAATTATGATTGTTAGATTGTAATAATTCAATTAATATTTTAATTAAATATAAAATCATTTAAATTCGACTATTAGATCATTTCTGATCAAATTAATGGTCCATATTTAATCTGGAAAAACACTGCATTGAAAAGGAGATGTATACGTGCAAAGTGCAAAGTCGCTCCCGCTTGTGCGCGTGTGGTAGTGCATAGTAATAGTATAATTTCCACTAATATATTAATTATTTTTACACTTTAATTGTTTCAATTTATATCACTATGCTTATTTGTGCTTTTCCAATGTAGGACCTTATTGTTTCAACGATCCAATGATAATGGGAGATATATTACAATCTTTCTAACATCCATGTCGGCTGCAGAGTTGGCGCCGTTCGCTTCTTTGGCTTTGATTCGTCAATAGTGCTGGTAAAGTAGAAAAAAAAATTCAAAAATCTGTTGAACTTACAATGTTAATTTCGAAATTACAGTAAATAACAACTTCTATCATGTGTAGTACATTAGTAATTTACAATTTAAATGAATAGTTTACAAACTGAACAAAATATTTGTGATGCTTGAGATTAAATTTACAGTAAATTTTGAAATTACAGTTCATAAGAGATTATTATCATGTGTAGCAAATTAAAATTTATAATATAAATCAAAATTTTACTATGCAATTGCAAAATCTACAAGTAAATCATTTACATATAATTCCAAATTTTACACGTAAATTTACATGTTAAAAAAAAAAAAAAATTATGATGATCTTCAATCTAGCACTAGCCCCCAAAATCACCCTTCCCTGTCAGGGAACACACACCATGATGATATCGAGCTCTTGCAGAGGCTAAATCCTCCTTCGACTGTCAGATTCGATGTCTGCCAACAAATCACTGATGTTTGCCAACACATTGCAAGCACTCGACGTGGTTTCTGGACGTCAAATCCTTCAATTCGATTGCGAGAAGCTCGACTTGAATGCTACTGGAGAAGATGACAACGACGCTTCACGATCTCTTGGAATCGGGAGGGAGGAGTGCAATTTCTGAAAAAAAAAAAAAAAAAAAAAAAAAAAAAACCCGAAAGCCCAGATTGTCTAAGCCCCGCCCATGACCCATAACCCAGTTCCGAGCTCACACCCTTCCCCTTCCCCTTCCCCTTCCCATTGCCGACTCTTCACACTTCGATGGGCGTGCAGGTTTGACGAGGGAAATCTTTAAAAATAAAAATAAAAATAAGAAAATAAATAATAAGAGACTTAAAAGGTAGTAGAAGAAGACAAATAATGAACGCGATTTCATTCACCGACTATAAATAAAAAGAAGATTTACTATGAAATGAGCTCACAAATAAATATAAGTTTACAAGTACAAAAATAGGTAAGTTATTCAAAGATATCAAATCTTCTATAATCAAGAAATCCTATTTGCTAATATAAAAATTAACACAAATAAATATAAATCTCCTATATTACAATCAATCAATTTATAAATTGGAAAGAATCATAAAGAATAATTTTAATTAATATTTGACAATCATATCAAATATCAACGCTCCCCCTTAAATTAGTGCATATCAGCTTGCCTTAAATACTTAACTTCACAATTCTCATACTTTGGAAATAATCATCTGATTTTAACACACCCACTCAAGTTGGTGTAAATATTCTAAATTCAGAAATAATCATCGGATTACAATACACTCCCTTCAATCGATGTCGCTCTTCTAAATTCAGAAATAATAATCAGATTACAATACACTAACTCATCAAAAAATAAAAAATAAAAACTGAGAATAATAAACTCAAGTATTAATGGGATTAAAAAAGGATTTTTTTTTATTTTCAAATTAGATCTTTTTTTTTTCTTTTCTTTTCATGGTTGTATGACAAAAAAAAAAAAAAAAAAAAAAAAAAAAAAAACAAACAAACAAACAAAGAAACAAACATATATTTATGAACTTTTTTTTGCCACTAATTTTTTCCTCATTTTCTTTCAACATATATTTATTTTTTTTTCTCTCTTTTCGTTTCCCCCCGCCCTCTCTCTCACACGCTCATAATTGCACGTGCATATGCACCGAGATAAATAGTACCTATTTACTTTGAGGCTGCCATTCGTTTTTGATAACGGCGACATCAATGATGGTTCAGTATTGTATTCAACAATTGATGTGATGATGGCACTTCCTTCGTAGTGAGTTTGGATCATTCACTAGAGTCTTAAGGGATCTAGTTGAGTTGGTTCTAATATTATCTTAAAAAATAAAAATAAAAATAAAAATAAGAAAATAAATAAGAAGAGAATAAAAAGATAGAAGAAGAAGATAAAGGATTAACGTAATTTCATCCACAAAGTAGGAATAGAACGAAGACTCACTGGTAAGGAGTATTATGAAATGAGCTTGCATATAAATATAAGTTTACAAGTATAAAATTGGGTAAGCTACCCAAAGATATCAAATCTTCTATAATCAAGAAATCATATTTCCTAGTAGGAAAATTAACATAAATAAATCTAAATCTCCTATATTTCAATCAATCTATCTATAAATTAGAAAGAATCATAAAGAATAATTTCAATCAATATTTAACAATCATACCAAATCTCTATAGGAAAGTGAGTTCGACATGCATCATATTTAGAGAAAATTATGGAAACAACCTATCATATGTAAAGTTTCAGCCCTCCCTTATGCTATGTTTGCTAAGATGGAAAAGAGAAAGGAAGGAAATGGGATGAGGGAAAAATGGAAGGAAAATATTGGAGCTCACTGTTTGATAAAAAGAAAAAAAGAAAGGAAAGAAAAATGGGATGGAAAAAAATTATAGTGTGATCCATTATTTTTATCCTTTTAAATATGGTGGAAAATACAAATACATCCAAATATGACCAAAATTACTTTTTTATCCATGCTTTTAAAGCAAAAAAAATATAAATAAATATGTGATATAGTAATTTTACAAATAATTTATTTTCTTTCCTTCCTATCTGCAAGACGCATCCACATCGTCCGCCTAGTTTTTAATGTCCTAAATGGTGTCTAATCAATAATATTTTATCATGTCATCTCATTAAAAAGTTTAAAATGCTTTATAACTGATCTTTTAATCTTAAAATCTAATTTTTTCTAATGATGTGTCAAAATATAAATGGTTAGACACTATTTAGGACATCAAAATTGGACAGGAGATGTTAATCCCTACCAAACAAGCTAATGTAAAATTAATTTCCTTTCTATCATTCTAATTTTGCATCTTTTTAAGTTTTCTCTCCCCCCTATTTTATTTCATTCCAATCAAACAGAGCGTTAAAGATTTTTTGGGATTTTGACCACAATATTTTCCTTTGACTTTGTGATAAAAAGGCTATATTTGGTTGGAGCTTGGAAGGATAGAGAAGGTGGGAAGGATGAGGAATATGAAAGATGGAGAGGATTATTTGAATCCTTTATGTTGTTTGATAAAAGGATTAAAGATATAAAATGATGAATGATAGTTAATTGTTTAATTATTATTTAGCCTATTGGTGCAATTTTTGGTAATTTTTTTCGAGGGTAAAATAGACTTTTGACATAAAAAGAGATGGATTTGTTGAATATTTCAACCAATAGAAGGATTCAATTTTGTGGGTTTGAAGCAAGACTCCCTCCCTTCACCTCTTCTATCCCTCCCATCTTATTTCCAACCGAACAAGGGATGATGTCTCTCCCTCCATCCCTCTCCCTCATTCCATCTCTCCCTCCCACCAACATACCCTAAAATACCCATTCTCTTATCAGCTCCCTCTCTCTCATTTTTAATTCTCCAATCACAGTCCATTATTTGAAAACCTTTTAATTAATTTTAGAATAAAAACTGATATTAATTTATCCCAAGCCCCAACTAATAAACAGATATTGTTTTCATATTTTATATAATTGTTTTTTATCACTCTTGTAAAAATTAATTAGCACGCAGTATTTATTTTGTCTAAGAAAAAAATTTCCTGCCCCACTGATGTTTATTTAGTCACAAAAAAATGACATCTATATATCAATGTTTTATGGAAACTATAGTCTCAGACACCACATTCGGTGTTTTCCTAGCAGTATTAGCTATATCGTTGATGATCAATTTTTACGATGTATTGGCCAATTTATGAGTTGAGAAAAATCCATTCTTCAATTCAAAGATATTATGGAGCCAGCTTGAGATAAAGTGGACCTATGAATTCAAAGCTTCAATAACCAGTATTTAATTTTTTAAAACTCTTTAATCAATAAATTATTACCATTATTAACTTTTGTTTGAGCCACTATCAGAAACCAAAACTGCACTCTAAAAATACCTACGTATTTACCAGAAGCTAAAGATGTCGAACACTTATATTTTTTTTCACCTAAATAGTTACTTACCATGTGACTTGAACCCTTCACCATTAGCATCAATAATTGAAGTTAGATGAAAAGTTACATTCCAACCTCTCTAATCATATGTTTGTCTATGAGCATTGAAAATTCTCTAAAAATTGTTTTATTTGAGAACAAATCAAAGATAAAAGTTTTGTTATGATCTGAACTATAAATAGGGATATGGTGCTAGATTTCAACCATTTCATTCTCCATTTTGCCCCAAGCTAGATAGAGAAAAAAGATAGAAAGAGTTAGAGAAAAAGGAAGAGAAGAGAAGAGAAGAGAAGAGAAAGAACAAGGATTTATAAAATTTTGAGGTAAATGTTTCTCTCAATCTTTTAAGGGGAAAGCACTTGAATGACACAAATGTAGAGACTATTGCATTAACATGACACAAAAATTAGCATTAGACCAATATGACACAAAATTAAACTAAAAGTAACTAAAATTTGTATTATGTTGGCCAATAGATAAAAAACAGATAGTTAGTTAAGTAATTTTCTCATTGTTTTTAATTAGAGTATTTTGCCTATAAATTTAAAAGAAAGTGATCAGATTATGATTGACATAGAATTGTAATACACATGTTTGAATTAAAATTAGGTTTTCATTATGCTTAATTTTAGTCAGGTATTACAGCAAATGATTACGATGAATACAAATAAGAGAATTAGAGACATAATGTAAGATCATAACGTCAAAATTCAAATTAGAAGTTTAATATCTCCAAGATGAAATTCTGCTGAAATCAAGATTAGGAAGGTAAGGATTGCTAAGCATAAGTTCTATCAGATCCCTTTTGGGGGATGTCTGGAGACAGTGTTTTGGAGGTTGAGTTGGAAATGTGTAGTTTGAAGAAAATTTAGTGCAAAAATTTGAAATGTTTTTGGGGAAAGAAAAAATGCAGAATTGTTCTTGTATTATTCATCTCATCATTATGAGTATTTTGACACAAGAATTATCTCGTTTCAATTTGAAATGAGAAAGTTATGGATTTTTAAAGTTTGAATTTTTTGAAAATGAAAGAGAGAGAAATTTTGATGTAAAGTTGATAATTTTAAATCCA
>CM046375.1:11075584-11183292 GCA_025413485.1 Ficus microcarpa
GGGTTATGACTCTTGGAACTTAATAAAATTAAGCCCAATCCTCGTGGGATTGACACTCTATTCATTCATTATATTACTTTATTCGACTCGTATAGTTGTGATTAGATTCTCCAAATAAGTCTTTGGCATAGTTGCCAAGGATTAATTTGTTTTATTTTAGTTAATGTCCATACTAATTAGCTCTAGAATTATAGTTTGAATAATTTTCATTTATTTTGCTTTGTTTTTAATTTTATTTATTTTGGTAATCTTGTTTGAGGTACTTGGAAGATGTCAAATCAGCAAGTCCCGTTGAATTTTATCCAATACGATTTGTAACCATTGCATAGTACTTGGGGAGATTCAAAACTTTGCTCGTTCGGTTTTCTTATCATGGTTTTTCACGGGAGTGTCAACTCTAAGTATTCCTCAATAGCTGATATGCCAAAATAGGGCAAACTTCTTTATTACATTTTGAAGAAAATAATATATTCATCAAAGTTCATGTATGCTGTCTTCAGAAGGATTTGGTAAAGTCTGAATTTGGAAGATTAAAACGGTTTTGCTCCAACTTTGTACTGTTATGATTTTTTTTTTTTTTTTTTATCCTTCTCATTCGTGGAGGAGGACAATAGGGCCAATTATTCGATTTACACTGGAAGTTTTTCTGTTGGATAAATGATACCATTATTTTTCAGTAAATTACATATCAAACGAAGGCGAAGGAAGTTGAGTGATCAAGGAAGCGGAAAGAAAAGGCGGATTAATAACTCGCACCATTATTTATACGAGAAAAAGCATCCCTCCTAAAGTGAGAACAATAAACGTATCAACGACATCTATCTTCATGTAGTGTTTCTCTAAGAAAATTTTATGAGATAAGCTGAAAAAGGAGATGGAACAATGAAACACATATGGGTTCATTTGTTTTTACATCTCATTTTAAATTAAACTGTACTTTTTATCATGGTTTTTGTCTTTTTCTGAAAATTTTTTTTCTTTTCTGAAAAAGTTTTTTGTCTTTTTTTGAAAGTCAACAAAAATTACTGTTGAAACTTAAAATCTTAAACTAAACTTATTTCTAAACACACCCCATAAAATTCTAAAGAGTAGAGTTGGTTTGTTTTTTAGTAGAACCATAATAAATTGTTGTTTAATTATAATCCTGTAAAATATTAAATATAATTTGTTATGGTACCCTTTGGTTAAAACTAAAGAGATATTTACATATCTTAAATGTTTGTGAAAATGATCCATATCCAAATATTTTTGAAACCATTTTTACTTTTGAATTGATCAAAAAGCTGTGCAACTTGCAACTGCATGTATAGATGCAAAAATTATTTAATTAATGGTAATACTACATCTAAGTCCACCGTAAAGAGTAAGTTCAAAAAAATTTCTAGCTCCATGTTAATATGAAGAAGCGAATTTGGTAAAAGAAATTGATTGGTGCAGAAGTTATGCACAAGTGATGAAATCTTGTATGTATTTTACAATGGTTTATGTTATGTTTGCTAAATAAATAGATCAATCCAATTGATTTGAATAAACCTTTTGGCAAAAAGAGGTCCGAATGTGAAAATTGACTAATCAAAAAATTGGAATGAAGCGCATTGAAAAAATATAAATAAATAAGAGAATTTCTAATGATGATTAGGAGGGTTAACGAACTAGAATGGTAAGTATATTTGCATTTTTTTTTTTTTCTAAGAAAATCTCATTTGACTCATAACTTTCATATTGGATTTTGCAAGACAATTTCACGTAAAGAAAACATAAAGACTTGTGACAAATGAAGGAACATGAAAAAAGGAACAAGAACAAGGACACTAAAATTATTAATATTAATATTAGAATAAGCAAAATAATAAGAGATACTCAAAGCAGAAACATGACTCTTAATTTTTTTTTTTTTTTTTTTTAAGTAACTTCTATTTACTAATCAAAGTACTCGGGACAAATGAGTTTCTTACCAGGCCAAGGCCCAAGGCTCAAAAAATTGTCGGTGCTCGCGGTCCGTGTGGAAAACTGTATGCCTATGTAGAGAGTTAAAATAGAAGTAAGCCCGTGTAGGTAAAGTTTCTACCATTGTCGAGTTCATAGTTTGAAATTGAGAAAAAAAAGTAAATAATAGTTTTAAAAAATAATTAAAATAAATAAAAGACTTTTAAAAATATTAATAATAAATTATATTAAATAAAAAATATATCAAGTAAATAATTTATTTACTTTTATAAATATGTTATTAGGTAAGTAAGTTCGCTATATAAAATTTCCATTTATCTAGTAAATAGTATTTTCAAAATATTTAAAATAAATTATATTAAATAAAAAAGTATCAAATAAATGATTTATTTACGTTTTATAAATATATTATTACCTAAGTAAATTCGCTATTTACTTAATAAAATTTCCATTTATATAATAAATTTACTATTTACTTTGAATATTTTAAAATCTTTTTATTTACTTAAATTATTTTTCTAAAATTGCTATTTACTATATTTTTTCGTAAAATTGGAGAACTCTATTACAATTTACATCTTCACTAAATTGCTGTAATTTCTTTTTTGTTTTGATAAAATATTTTCGTATTTTCACATAGTAAAAAATAGTGCACTTATCACATAAATTTTCTTCAAAGTATGTCCTAAAAAATGTACATTTTTTATTTGGTTGCTAAAAATCATAAACAAATAGTTAGTCATGCAATAGGAAGGCGACATATTTAATATATTTAAAAAAAGAAAAAGAAAAAAAAGGAAGAAAGAGGGTGACATTATTACTTTTTTAGAGTTTGAGCTTAGGAAATTGTCCAGTAGTATGATTACAATTTTCCTTTTTCTTTTTTCTTATCTAGAGAATCTCCGATGTGACAGCTGATTTCAAAAACTTACTTTACTTTTTTCCTAAACTCAAAATTACATTATACTATTTATAATTCTAAATATTTACAATAAATCTTTAAATGTCCATAAATTTATAATTTTAAATTTAAATGAGATGGTATTCTTTTAAATTATATGGTATTTTGAAATGAATGAGATGATTTTTTTTAATTACATATAATTTTGAGATGAAAGAAAAATAATTTATATTTATACTTTTATTTGAAAGTATTTAAAAATTATATATTTTTTTACTCAAAATAGTTTTTTTTTAAAACCCAAAACACACATTTCCAATTTTCAAAATACATCTCCAAAATCTTTTTTGCATCGTCTTGCCTGCACTATACTGTCCAAGAGCTCAATGGTTCTTTCATGTCATAAAGCAATTTGTCATACATATGTGTGATATGGGATCAAAGTTACAAAATGAAATTACAATAATAACTAATCCATTTTTTTCCACTAAAATTCAAATCCCATAGCTTGTAAATCAGGGTCATGTTCTAGTTTTGATTATTGAAGCATTAGGACAAAGGGCAAGCGGTAGTGATATTTGATTGAAAACTTAGCGATATTTGATATAGACCTTAATTATTCCTCAGTGATCCCCAGAATTGCTATACATCCCCAGGATTGCTATACAGTCGAAGGAACGTGGGAATAAGATTGGCACCATCTGATCCCCATTTTTATTTGAAGCAAAAAAAAAAAAAAAGAAATAATAATAGTAACAAATAAAATAAAATAAAATAAAATTTGACCGGATCCAAAGAAAACAACGAATAGCCCGGAAGGAAAATAGTAAATGGGAGTGAAAGTGTGAAAAGGAAAATAAGATTACTTTGAAAAGAAAAAAGTGAAAAAAAGCTGAAACGCCCATTACATTCAGGCTCTCTGTGATGCTCTCACAAAAAGTGCAAAAGGGCGGCAAAAAAATAAAAATTGAGCAGACGCTTTTGTCAGAAATACACAACAAGACTGCTAACAAATTAGCCAATAATGACCTCTCACTCTCAGAGTGACTTTAAGGAAAAAAGAAAAAAGAAAAAAAAAAGAGCAGAAAGAATAACGGAAAAAATGGGGCAAATTATAACTTATATTATAAATAATACCTCATTCTCATATATATTAATTTTCTTTAAACAATTATAAAATTTACAAGTTAAAAGTTAGTGGGATGTTTTTGTAACCAATTTAGGAAAATTGTATTAATTAACTAATATCTTTACGAAAATAATTAAAGTAAATATCAAAATTTTAAAATGTTTAGAGTAAATAATAGATTTATGATATAAATGAAAATTTTAGTTAGGAAAATGATATATTGACAAGACATAAATAAATTATATGTATGATAAATCTAACATTAATAAATTATTTATCTAATAAATATGTTATTTACTCTAATTATTTTAAAAACATGTTTACTTAAATTATTTTCTATGTACTGTTATTTATTTCTTTCTCCTTAAAGTTTATATCAATAAGAGTAAAAAAAAAAAAATCATGAACTTTGGAATTTTATTTTAGAAGATAAAAAGCCCATATTTTTGGTAAACACAAGACAAGACTCATATATTTTTAGTTTGTAAAGTCATATTTTTATCAAATTCATCTAATTGATATGAATATATATTTTTACTCTGTCATCAATAAATCTTAGGGTAAATTATTTATTTAGTCCATAAATTTTTAATATTATGCAACTTTGGTCTCTTAACTTTTTTTTTGGTTGAAATGCCCCTAAAATTTTATAATATTATTATAATAGTCATTTTCGTTAATTTTTTTAACTAAACATGTTAGTAATTTGATTAAAAAGTGACGCTAACTTCAAATTCCGTAAAAAAAATTAACAAAAAAAAACTATTATAATAATGTTTTTAAGAGTTTATGATCATTCTAGTTACGAAAGGAAATGCCTATAAACTATTAAAATGTTGATATAACAGTCATTTTTGTTAATTTTTAAACGAAATATATTAATAATTTTGTCAAAAATAATATTAACCAATGAATTTCGTTTAAAAATTAAACATAAAAGACTATTATAGTAATATTTTAAAATTTTAAAGATATTTTAGCTATAAAAAAAATTCAAGAATCAAAATTATATAAAGTTAAAAAGTTTATGAATTAACCTTATAATTTACCCTAAATCCTAATATAAAAGGCCGGAAAGAAAAAGACGGGGGAGGAAAAAAAAAAGAAAAAAGAAAAAAGGCCCCAACTTTTGTAAGAGCCAGCCTTCATTCACAAGAGGGAATGCAGACAAGGAGAGAAGTGACAAAAAACAACGATGGCATTCTCGTAATTTCAGCCCGAAAAGGCATTTCTTAGAGTCAGAGAGATCATTGACCGGTCGCCTTTGACCAGTCTCTTGGGGGAAGCCATTTCCTCTCTCTGTGCAGTTCAGTTTATTTTCTATATTTTCTCCTTTTTTTTTTTTTTTTATTTGCGCAGTACTACCACTGCTCCTCTGCTCAGTACATTTCTCTCTCTTCTTTCTCTCTCATACACATTTCTACCTCATAAATGATAGATGAGGTTGGACAGGCTATTACCACTTTCTCAAGCGGCTCGTGTACTACACGCACCAATGAAGACGCAGTGTGATGAATTATGTTGCTTTGTTTCCCAGCGAGGGCGCGTGGGGAGAAATTTCTCTTTAGATGCCTACAGAATCTTTTTTTCTATGATTTTTGTGATTTTTGAAACTCATCAAAAATTGTAAAATGATAAAACAAAGGAAAGAGAAAAGGGTGGTGGCCGGCGACAACGATGTGTTACTCGTGTAACCGTACAACATTTGGTAGCCACATGTATATATATATTTGGCAAGACTTTGTTAGGTGAGTGGAAAGTGAGTGAAAAATGTTATTTTTTAGAGTTAGAGATAGCTTTCAAAGTGAATTTTACATTTTGTTTATTTGTTTTTTTTTTTTTGCTTAATTATGAGTCAATGGTTCGTAAGACCCTAAGTTTGCGTTTTTGATTAAAAAAAAAATAAATTACAACTCAGTTTTTGTTTTGTTTTTTATTTTTTATTTTTTTTAAGTCAATAAAAAAAGTTGATTAATTTTTTAAAAATCAACTAATTCTAATATAAAAATTTCTTTCCAAATTGATATAGCAAACAATTCAATCGTAAATTTTATTGCAACTTTGTAGTTTGAGGGTGAAATTGAAAAATACTGTAAATAACATACAAACAAAATAATAAATGACAATAAACGGTATTTGCTTGAACACTATAAACTGATAGGTTTACAAGGGAAAATTTTATGTCCAAACGGTTCTAGGTTTATAAAACCTACGCTAAATATATATATATATATGTATGTATATATATATGCGGTATAGATGAAGTGGAGATAGATGTGTCTATTTCGTGGAAAGTTCTGTTAGCAAAATAAATAAACAAATAAGCATGGAAAGTTTTTCCGAAGACAAAATCTACCAAGTATCGTCTTGCTTCTTTGGTTATCAGTATCCTTTGCATGATATCTGAAATTAACAAGGAATTGTTGAAGCTTAAATATTATTTTTAGTAAGTGACAACCAAAGGAGAAATATTCCGTTATTAGGAACCGGAAAAGAATAATTACTGACTCAAGGAAAAATTCATACACTTATAAATTACTCTATCTCCTCACTCTCTACCAAAGTTGTTGGACTCACCAAGTGGTATCATTTTTTTTTTTTTTTTTTTTGGGTATACGAAGGACCCCACTAAATGGCTTTTTAATTGAAGCTTAGCACATGTAGAGTGAGAGAGATTGTCGGAGCCAATTAGCCAACTTTATATATAATCAAAACCATCAATGAAAACCCAGAACACAATGAGTTTAATTTATAAGTTATCTACAAAATTTAAATTAAAAAAAAAAAAAAAGGCGCAATACCGAAGGGCGGTTAACACAAATCCACCATTAATACATGAATTATAAGAGAGAGCTTAATTAGACGTAAAATGATCAAAAGATAAAATACTATAAATAGAATTAATATGTGGTTATTTTCAAGAATAATAATAATAAGAATAATAATGACAATAATAAAAGATTAAACTAAGAAGGTTTGGAAGGGGATTGGGCGTGCTTGTCGGAAGCCAAAGCTTGGATGGAATTGGCGAGGTTGTTAATGGCGTCAACAAGGCCAGTAATGCCTTGCCTGTTGATCTCGTTCTTAGATTCCTCAATCTTAAGCCTTCTCTCACGCAAGCTGAGAAGGTCTCTGTGCCTTCTCTCCTCTCTCTCCTCATTCGCCTGAAGCGCTTCTGCTATTATGGATGCGCTTTTGGAGATTGCTGAAGCAACAACTTCTTGAGTTGATGAGCTTGTGCTTGTGCTTCTTCCACTTGCACTTGTTGTCCCTGCTGCTTGTCCTTGTCCTTGTCCTTGTTTTTGCTGTTGATCTTCTTTTCTCCTTCTCTTTGCTGGTGAGTGTGAAGAAGAAGGATTCTCACTCGTATCAGAATCTGAGCTACCACACATCTCTAAATAATAGGAAAAAAAAAAAAAAAAAAAACCAAATGCAAACCCATCAATATTTTTACTTATCAATTAATTCCTCGTATTCACCAAACCCAAATTTAATCTTTTCTTCTTAATTGAATGAGAAAGAGGAGATCAAAAGCTACTCACAAGGTAATAAAACTCATCGAGAATGACATTTTAAAGAACACTGGAGGTTAATAGTTTTCTTTTATACCTATAAGAATCATGGGGGAAAAAAAAAAGAGAAAAGTGAAAGTACCTACTGTGGGCAATATTGGCTGTGAGTATGAAAGAGGTTGAGGTTGTATAGGACTCGGCGCTGTAGGCGGCGGAGGCGGCGGGGGAAGTGGCAATGCGGCGATTGGTAGAGGCGAGATATGATGCTGCAATAAAGCTTGTGACGCCATTAATGGAGCTTGTTGATGATGAACAATACTAGTACTACCACCACGATCACCACTAGCAGCAACAGCAGAAGTGGCCATAGTTCTCTCCGCCACACCAAACGGAACAAGGGTGGTGGTTGGAGCAGGAGTGGAAGATAGAGGAGGCGAAGAAATCCCAACAATTCCAGCGGAAACTCTGGCCGGAGTAGAACTGGTTTTTCTCTCCACAACCTCAACCAAAGCATCGTAAATCTGAGGCAACATGTTGGTGGGGAGGTTCTTTTCTTTGCGGTCGTTCTTCTCAAGCTTCCAATAGGAGTGATCTTGACAATGTTCAGTAGAAGTAGGAGTAGTAGGAGATAGTTTCCTCTCATAGTCCCTGACTTTCTTGTAGTCCCTCATGAGATTGTCCCACTTGTCGTTGCACTGGTTTTGGCTCCTCATACAGTTCTTCCTCCAACAATAATCCTCAACCCATTTCCACCTCAGCTCAGCCGGCTTGTTGATCCTGATCATGCTTCCTTCGCTGTCGGTTCCTCCGGTGCTTCTCTTCATTCTTCTCTCGTCGTCCATCTTCTTTGCCTCAATTAGGATCATCGTTTCAGTCACTGTCCAGTTCCCTTTTCTGTACTCTCTCATAAGACTAGAACTACTACTAGTAGTAGTGTTAGCACCTCCTTGTTGAGTATCAGCCATGTTATAATAATAACAACAACAACAACAATAATAGTAATAATAATATTTTAGATTGATCACTAAACTGCATGCAAAAAATACATGGAAGAACTTTGCTGAAGAATAAGGAAAGAGAAAGAGTTTTACTGATTTTATTTAATTGGGTCAAAACTGTATTTGGTGACTTAATGGGTCTTTTCTTCTATAAATATATATATATATATATATATCTCCGTCTTTTTAATTCCTATCTCTCGAGACTTTGATTTGATGTGGTCTTGTTAAAAGTACTAGTTCTCCTTCTCCAGAAAGACCAACACCAACAAATCTCGACTAGGGCTGCTAATTTAGGCAAAAGGTTGCAACTGGGTTTTGCCGGAACAAGGCTAATTAGTCACTCTCGGGGCTCACTATTAAAGTTGAGGTTTTCCTTATGTTTGTTTCTTGGGGTTTTTGAGGGTTGGCTGAGTTTCTTCACCATGAACGAGTGAGAGCTCTTTTTTTTTTCTTTTTCTTTTTTTTTTTTTAGGGCTACTTAGAAATTTTCAACCTTTTGTTGAGCTCTATGCGAAAATATATGTTGGATTGACAAAATTGATGATCTCTTTTATAAAATCCCAAAGGAAATCTCCAAAAGCTTAAAGTTCAAATCTAAATCTACTTATGCAAACCACTACTAGTATTCCCCCACAAAGTGAGGAAAACCTTGAGAGAGAGAGAGAGAAAGAAAGGGTGAGTGAAGATGGAGGAGAGAGAGTACCATTATAAGAAAAGGCCAAGCAAATCCATTCAAACTGACATATCAACAAACCCCAAAAATTTCAGACAGGGAGAGAAAAAGAGAAACAGAGAGAAAGAGGATTAGAAGGGAAAAGATATAGTGTTTGCTGGCACTGGAAAGTCGACTTAGAGTGTGACAACCTCTACCATACACGTGGTTCACTTCAATCATCACCACTCGTCCCATAGCAGCTATTTATTGAAGGTTAAAAAGTAATCGGGAAAAAAATTTATTTTTTTATTCCAAGTTATAAAAAAAAATAAAATAAAATAGTTATTGAGACCTTGTATGCAATTCCGAAAAATTCTAATTGCACCATATATATCACCGTTTGCTTTGTTTACTTTGTTGTTACTTGTCATCAAATAAGCTCTTTTTTCCCCCTTATTGAGCAAATAATAACAATAATAATAATAAGCTTTGTTTCTTACCAATATTGTTAAGAAATATCGCGGAGATTAGACAACGCCTACATATAAATATGAAATCTTTTGTGTATGGATATAATATTCAAATTAGATATATTTCGGTTTTAATAAATCAATTAGTCTTTCACATTATCGGATGTTTCCGATGGGACATTAGTCTTCACATTACGATTGCAAATAAACTTAAAATTCTAATAATTATAAAATTCAAATATTTTTATAATGTTTTTGGAGAATAGGGGATTTCAATCTTGGATTGTGAGGTAGATGAAAGGGACTTATGGACAATAATTATTGGAGAGCATAGGTGCACAGAGATGGTGATCATTGAGCGGGTGGCAAAGGGGTGCGGGTACGACAATATTTGACGGGGGATGGAACTAATAAAGACAATCATCAAGGAAAGTGTAGGAACGCAAAGACGATAGTCGTCAGTAGAAGGCGTTTAGGTTTAAGGATTATAATAGTCAAGGACGGTGTTAAAGAGCTATACTAATTGGAATTATAAGGCTCTTCATACTATCTTATACATAGGGGTGAATGCAAAGATGTCGGGAATGAAGGATTAAGAACTCATTTGAGTATTAGTTGCTCGAATAGTATATATTAAAAATGCGAGAAGGAAATAAAAAGAAAAAGGAGAATACACTTACGGAATAGAGAAAAAAAAAAAAAAAGAAATCACTTGCAAGACACTATTAATGGATGCATTTAAGTACAAATTAGGGTTTATAATCAGTCGCTTGATATAATATCCTTTGCTTCTTTTTCAGCGAAAAATTTGTTGTAACCAAATAGTTATCAGCTTTTTGGAGTTAGACGGTCCTTTCAAAAGAGAAACATATTAACCAAAAATTTTATCGACTACAGGAAAACTGTTACCACAAGTACAAATGGATAAATAGAGACAGAAAATATAAGTTTTAGAAAGATACACCCTTTTTTTTTTTTTTAGGGTGAATGTTTTAGTAAGATACAATTCGAACTTTTAACTAATGTAACCAACTCTGTACTAGCTAGATAAGCTAAGGTAAATATTAATACATAAGGGTAAGTATTGTCAGATAATGTATTCGAGTTGTGAAAAACTTCAGATAATTTGAATGTTGATCCCCAAAAAAAAAAAAAAAAAAAAAAACGACAACAACAACAACACAAAGCCTGAGGTCCCTTTTTGATTTCTCTTTGTTTTCTTATTACAATATTATTAAAGAACTTCCGAAGAAAAATATAAGATGAAGAAAATGTGTAGTTGAAAGAAATAGGAGAATATAATCTATTTTGTAGAATGAATGAACTGATAAATTAAAAATAATGGTTGTAGGCATAACCTTATGATAATTTTACACATGATTTTATCAGACGTAGAGTTCAAATTCTTACGTCCTAAGTTCAAAAAATAAATAAGTAAACAAATAATTAAAGAAAAATTTAAAAAAAGAAAGAAAAAAGAAATTAAAAGTATGCCAACAATCCCTTAACCTTTATGAGGTGTACTTTTGTTTTGTTCTTGTTTATTTATTTATTTATTTATTTATTATTATTATTATTATTATTATTATTTTGCGATTAATCCCTTAACTTAAACTTTTCGGCAATGTGGTCCACTCCCAAAAATTAACCCTATAGTTTTTAAGGAGGTAGTTTTTTAGTTTTTTTTTTAATTGCATAAAACTTATAAATTTTTTTTACCTAAAAAATTCCATAAAAACTTGGAACTTTTTTTAATGCTTACTTATTATTATTATTTTTTAACTTTTTTTAGAGCTTAAACTTTTGACCTTCCATATTTATTTAATTAAAGGTTTGAAAAAAAAAACGGAAACTATCACAACTTCGAGACATTTGTTTTGTTTTGTTTTGTTTTTTTTTTTTAAGACAATCCAATAAATCACCCTATAATAGAGTCCGGCTTCTTGTTTTTCCTCCTTTTTGTGCAAAGTTAAGCTGCCCTAGTGTTGGAAAAGCATAATGTTAGAGGATTATTTTGCTGAAAATATTGAATCTAGCTAACAATTTCAACCCCTCACACATAAAAAATAAAAATAAAAATGATAATAATTAATAAAAGTTGGGGAAATATATTAATAAAAAAAATTAGTAAAGGGGGTGTTTAAAAGTTTCACGTGATGATGGAGGACACATGAATATAAAATAAAATAAATTTTTGCATGCATAAGAATGATTCTAATTGGATACGATTTTATGAATCTTTTGATATGCTTAGAGACATACAAAACCTAGCTTTGTTTAAAAAAAGGGGAAAAAAAAAGTGATTTGCTATCTCGTTCCTGCTTCTTTTGTCAGTTTTGACTACAGATTTAATTGTCGTAATAGCAATCATGGACCTCTCCGAAAAGACTATATCTAAGCTATTCAAATTATATTTTTGTAGCTAATTATTTAATTAATATTTAAATAGATCTAAAGTGTATCCACCGCGCGCATGCATGCAAGTACTCTATAAATACACACCTTCAAACGACAATAAGAACATTTACCATTTCACGACGACGAAGGTCCTCGTCGTTTAGCAATTTGCTAATAAAAATTAATAATAAAAGGCTTTAGCCTCAAGCGTTCCACGTTAGACTGTCAATTTGGAAGGATTTCATGCTGACTAGATAAATAATAATAATATGAGGCGGGAACTCAAAGAGGTTTTTCTTTCCCTCTTTTTTTGTTGGAAAGAGAAATTATCGTTTAAATTAAAATGAGATATAAATATCAATATCAATCCTGTGGTATAAGAGACACAACCCTTGACTAAGATTGATTTTATCAATAAAATTTGATAAAGCTCAATGAGAAGAAGTGTTGAACCAAAAAAAAAAAAGAAAAATAATTTTAAAAAATAATTTTCTAGTCATACACCGGGGAATTATCTAAAAAAATGCAAATCCTAAGAACTACGGAGACTTGATTCCTCAAACGGATACGTAGGTAACCTATAACCAAGACCCAGTGATGGAAAAATTCATCGAATTCCTTGGCAATCTTATAATCAATAATGTATAAAACTCCTTTTTTTTTCATAAAAAAAAATCTACAATCAATGAAATATTCCGATCGATTAAAAACAATCACTCATAGCATAGAGTTTTCAATAAATTTGGCATACCCATAACACTAACGAAACCATAGACATATACCTCCAAAAAACAAATCAAAGGAACAAACACATAAAAACAAATCGAAGATGGGGGAACTACCTCTTTTATTACAAAATTACACATAAAAACTAAAACACAAAAACAAAGTATGAATATAAAACTACATCGACTGCAAAATTGTCGCCCCACATGGAAAACCACTCCGTCACGCGCCACAGCTTAGAGGAAATCAATCAATTCGATTAGAGGTAAGAAATTGTCGCACTAACCATCGAATCACCAAGGCTTCGCCGAATCCTAAACTGCCAGAAGCTCGCCGGACTAGATCTGGTCAAGAAACTCCTAACTAGAACTCTCTGACTCCATCCTTGCCGAAATCATCGAACCGTCGATCACCCTCGTCAAACACAATGGTGGCAGTGGAAGTCCCATGCAAAGAAAAACCCTAGTATATGAGAAATTATTAGGAGAAAAAGGGGAGATAGAAAGACACCACAAAGAAAGAAAGTCTTGACTTTCCTTCCTATTTCTTGTTAGACAAGAAAGGAACGTACGAATTTTTAATTCATAATTGTTTATAATTGTTTTGTTTTCTTTTTCAGGGGAAAAAAAAAACTTTTAGAATTTTTGGCAAGTTTTTAGTCATCAAGATCATACCTAGTAGACTAAGCACAATAGTTAAGCTTTCCTTTAGATCGTTAGTTGGAGTTGATTGACTTTTTAAAAACTAATTAAAATTTTTGTTTATTTTTCAGAAAAAGACCAAAAACCAGTTTAAAAAAAAAAAAACAATTTGATTGGAGTTAAACTTGTATGCCAAACAAAGCCTAAGTTATTAAGAAGGTAACGAGCAATTAAAGAAAGTGGAACATTCATTGCGCGAGAATTTAATCAATATAGAAGTGAGACAAAATTTTTCTCCCCTATCCAAAATACATTAATCAAAATTTTTTTTCACTCTCTCCCTCTCTCTCTCTTTCTTTTTTTTATTTTTTTATCGAATACAAAATTAGTATGTGTGTATATGTATCTACCTGTATCCATTACCCTAACCACTTTATTGCATCGTTTTACGGAATTATAGTGGAAGAATTCCTAGGACACCTTGCCCATGAAAAATTGTTTTACTAGAAATTAACCATGGGTAGCACATATAAGTTCATTTATAACTATAAGGCGCATTTGGTAATTGGCATGATATGCCTGCCGCACAGATCAAGCTATGTCTGTCATTCTCATCTCCTAGACATAAAATGCGTAATTTTTCCCTCCATGTACTCCGTCAAAACTATGGATGGAAAATAGATTTATGAAAAAGGAAAAAGAAATTAAAAAGCTCCCAATCTGTACTGGTGTTCATCTCTATATCCAATCCGGTGAATTTATGTGGCACTCCCGTCACTCCATCTAAAAGTGTTAAAAGTAGTTAATATTTAGGGTCCTTTTGGTATAGTTTTTGTTTTTTCTTTTAGTCAGCAGAAAAAAGAAAAGTAAAAGTTTTGATTTATTAGTAAAGGTTTAGAAATCACATTTTTAAAAGAGTTTTTAAAATTAAAATGATTTTAAAATTTATAATAAGTAATTAAAACATTAAAATAAAGTTGATATTCTTCATCTTAAATTCCAATATAATTTTCCAAATCTATTTAGAAGAGCTTTGACATGAAATTTTTTTGTAGACCAAAAGCTCTTATAATAGATTATCTAAACAATTCAGAAATCAACTTTTGGATCCAACAAACTAACAACAACTTCTATAATGCTCTGGCAAACAGGTCCTTAGATAGTGGTTGAGCTTGAGATTTTCTTGTTTGATAAACATTTCTCATTGTTTGAGAGTTGAGACATATTTGGGCTCAAATTTGAGAAGTCTCTCTCATCAAAATCTTTATTGAGTCTCCCTCTCAGTATCATTTAGGACCCGTTTGGACAATATCTGGAGATAATATTTTGAAGTTTGGGTTAGAAATGTGTGTTTAGAAGAAAAACTTTTGAAAAAGTTTGATACAAAAAATAGTACAAAAAGTTTAGATGTGTTTGATAAAAAAAGTATGCAAAATAAATATTGTTTTGTTTATTTTATCGTTACGAGTATTTTGCCATAAAAATCATCTCATTTTAATTTTAAGTTAAGATTTTGAAATTCAGATAATAAAATCAATTGAAGATCTATTTCAAACGGGCTTTAATAAAGTTTCGTTTTTAAATTTTTTTTTTTAATGATTTGCGTGTAAATACAGCTTAGGTAACAATAGGCATTATTATTGTACGGAAAAAATGCAAGCATCACCTTCAAAGCATGAGAATTATATGGCCTCGTTTGGCGTTTAAATTCAAATTGTACTTTTTCATCTCAGTTTTTGTCTTTTTCTGAAAAAGTTTTTGTCTTTTCTAAAAAATCAACAAAAATTTTCAACTTAAACTTAAAATTTTCAACTCAAACTCATTCACTAAATGGACCGTACTCTTTCATTTAGATGTGTTTGGTTGGACGGATTGGGAAGGAAAGGGTATGAATAGGAAAGGAAGGGAGGGAAGAGAGCATTTCTTTGTTTGGTTCGAAGGATTGTGCAAGGGAAGGAAATGGACTGGGGGTTAGCAATTCCTGGGGCCCCACAATATTTTCCCTCCATCCTTGGACGGGAAGGAAGGGAAGCATACTATTGTATTGGGGAATTTACTGTTTCACCCTTTATTTTCTTTTGATAATTCTATTTAAATTTGTTTCTTTATATTTCATTTTTTAATCTATATATTTGTTTTCTAGTCATGATTTCTGTAAAGATATTTAATTGTGCCTGCTACTTTTTTTTAGATTATTATTTATTTTTTTATTATAAAAATATGTACTGTCGTTTATATTTAATTCTTTTCTATATATAAATATACACAGTCTCTTATTTGGTACCATATGGTATCTGGTATGTAAATTTCAATTATTATGAATGTGAATTTTAGTTATTAAGAATATGAATCCATGGAGAAAAAAATATAACTAAAGTGAATGTGAATTTTTCTCATTTTACATTTTCTTCTGTATAAATTCATAATTTTTGTAACTGAAGTTCATATTTGCCGAATACCATCCAGTACTAGATATGAGACCAATCCTATAAATATATAACTTCAGTTATCTAATTTAAATACTTAGTAATTTAGAATAATAAATAAAAGAAGAAAATATGTATAATGTCTATAATAATATCATATACACATATTATTCAAATAAAATAAACGTTAATAAAGACTTTTATTAATAAAAGTGAATCACTTCCTCTTCTTTTTCACCTTATACACCACTAGAAAATGTGGATTCTACGACGGAGCTTCCACGATCGTTTTTAAAATACCGTCGTGAAAAATGCGGCAAAAACACAGAGCGGAACAGAGTTTCCGAAAACCGTCGTGGAAGTCGAAGCTTTCACGACGGTTATAAAAAACCGTCGCGGAAGAGCATGCTTCTATGACAGCGGTTTTTTAACTGTCGTTCCACGACGGTTTTTTATAACTGTCGTGGAAGTTTCGGCTTCCACGACGGTTTTCAAAAACTATGTTCCGCTCTGTATTTTTATCGCATTTTTCACGACGGTTTTTAAAAAACGGTCGTGGAAAGATCTTTTTTCACAAATTTTTTTTTATTTTTTATTTTTGGACTCTACCATGACGGTTTTCCCAAAAACCGTCATGGTAGGTACTAAGGCGAGAATTTTGAAAATTTTTGAATTAAATTTAATTTTTTGGAGCGAGTATTAAAACCATCTTTCCTCCCATTACATTCCGAGCCTTTTTCACTTTTTCACTCTCTAATACACATTCTAACTCCATACCCAAAATTGTCCAATTTCCTCCCTCTATTTCTCTCTCTCTGCTCCCTCCCTACTTAAAATCTCCAAAAACTTGCTCTATCTCACCGCGCCTCCTCTCTCTATTTTACCTCTCAAATTTTTCTCTTAGCTCCATTCTCCGATGGCCTCCTCCACCACTCACGCGGCCTCCACCATTCTCCGACGGGTCCACCAAGGAACTCACGCGGCTTTCCCTCTCTCTCTCGCCACACTCCGCCCGTACCCACAATCAATAAACCGGTAAGTTGTAAAGTATATTGCTTGGGTAATACACGGATTTGGAAATTTTTTGTCCAAAATGTTGATTTTGTTGATTGTGGTTATTGATAAAATATTTCGTCCAAAATGTTGATTTTGTAAATTGTTGAGTTGGGAATATTCCATCCGAAATGGCCAAAATCCGTCCCCTACATTTTCGGTGATTGTTCATTGTAGTTGTGTTTTAGATTTGAATTAAATTGGTTGGGTAAGGCACGGATTTGAGAATTTTCCGGAAAAAAGTGTTGATTTTGTTATTTAAATGTTTTTGGGGAAATGAAACGAATTCGTAAATTTTTTTTTCATTGTTACCTACCACGACGGTCAAAAAACCGTCGTGGTAGGGGGTTCTACCACGACGGTTTCTCAAGGAAACCGTCGTGGAAGATTTCCTTACCACGACGGTTTTTTACGTATAACCTTCGTGGTATATTCTTAAATGTTCATATTTAAGCCCTATTTTTGCCCATTTCACGACGGTTTTTTTAACCGTCGTGGAATCTGAAAGAATTCTACGACTCTGGATTCCACGACGGTTAGAAAACCGTCGTGGTATCCACATTTTGTAGTAGTGATACTAAACGAAGAGAATGGACAACCACTATCCTTACTCTTGACGGAGCTAGGATTTGAATCCAAAGGAAGCACATATAAAGGAAAAATTTTACAATGGAATGCCCCTACTCCAAGGGTCTCATAAGACCACTTATCTCGATTGTAAGATAAAAAATGTTGCGTGTGAAATGTGATTAAACTCTTTGAGAAAATTTTTTAAAAGTTACACTACACCTTTTTCATAACTATCGTCCATTGAAACTAAGTTGGATGCAATACATGAACCCATTACTTTCGTATTGAGGTGTCTCATTATAGAGTTTATCGGAATCAACATAATTTTTTTTAGATGAAATTAAAGACAAAATTTATAAACTAAGAGATTTAAAAAAAGTTGAAATTTTCTATTAAAAAAAAAAAAAAAAGAGGTTAAAAGTGAAAAGTATAAGAGGGAAAGAAACGTGTAACTATTAAGTGTAAGTGTAGGAGTAAATTTTTGAAAAAGAAAAACAAAAAAGAAAGAAGTGGGGACTTAACCAAAAAAACGAAGTAAAAAAATTAAAAATATATATATATATAAAAAAAAAAAAAAAGGTGTGCGCTGCATATCGAAGCATAAATTCAGAGGAAAGAGGGAGAGAAACATGTACTCCTAAGGGTGCACAATTAGGTCATCTTATAACTTGTGGGTACACAATAACAAACTTAAGAGTCTATGGGGGCTTTCTAAATATCTTATTTAAATTCTAAGGGGATTTTTTTTTTTTGTTAACTATTATGTGAAGGCAGGTTCCTCCACCAACTTATACATAGCTGCGTGCCTCTTCCTTCCTATCATACCACACAACTTTGAGAAAATTTATACTCCTCTATTTTTACACTCTCCCTCCCTCGTATCCTCTCCATCTTGTTTTTCTTCCATCACTCCTACCAGACATACCCATAAGATTTAGATGGAAAAGGACAAACATGATATTTAGAATATTGTGACACGGAACGCTACATTTTAAATTTAGGTATGGTAAAACAACAATAATAGTTTACGAGGGATTTCAAATCTTGTTGCATTTCAACTTTTAATGGAATCAGTTGGGAGGGAGCATTTTTGACACATTTTATAAGTTCATGGGTGAAAGCACCTTCGGAGGGAAGTTTTTAAAATTAATGCTACAATTTTATCCTACATTGGAAATTGTAATTGTACATTTCAGTTTCAATGAATTTTACAATAAGCTGCTTAATATAGACAGCTAGTTAGTTATGATGCGTGTACCAGCTTACATGAAAATAACACACTGTGCATGTTGCATGTGCTCTTTCAAGCAAAAAATAATAATAATAATAATAATAATAATAATAATGATCAATAAATTAATCCTCTGTGAATGTCTTCTGGAAGAAAAAATAAATAATAAGAAAAGCAAAAAATACCTATGAGTGGTTAAATTAGTTCTTGTTAGATCAACGCCATGGCCCATGCGCTATTTGTGGACAATAATATATAAGTTCTCTCTTTGCCTTTATTATTTGCACTATACTTGTCACGCCGTCGACCTACATAAGTAAAAACTCGCTTAAACAACCAATATAATCATACTGTTTTCGTTTATGAAAAGTTTAGAAAATTAAGATGTTGGATGGTATTTTAATAAACAAAATCGGATATAAAATCATAAATATTTACATAACTTTGAACATTGACAAGTCAGACTATTAGGGAAAACTCGGTGAATGGCGGCATTTGTCAACTGTTTTATTGTTATATATATATAAGGCAATTAAACTTTGGTATGTGAGCCCCAAATATGAAGACTTCTTTATATTTTGGGAGAAAGAGCAAAATAATATTTTGAAAAAGAGTAATAAAAAATTATAACATAAAATTTTAAATATAATAAAAAATAGCATAATCAAATATATGATCATAAAATATAAAATAAAATCCCTTATCTTCCTTCCACTCACTCTCTCTCTCACTGCTCCTCTCTCTTCCTCTCTTTAATATGAAACTATGCACATAAATTAAAAATTAACCGAAAATAAGTTATTTTTTAGGAAATCCAAGGATTTTCTTGAAAATCTTGAATTTTCTATTAAAAAAAAATTATAATTTATCATCTTAATTTTAAAAAACATGCTATCAATTTTAAAAGTATATATAAAATATGCCATTTGTTATAATTTGACCGCTAAATTATGTAATCTCAATAGTCCAAATGCATTCAAGGGCTACTTGAATATAGGCAAACGGTGTCATTGTTCAACAGTCACCTCTTAGTTTAAATTTATTTTTTGAGCAGTACACAACAATCTTGTCAGACTAACTGGCATCTTTACAGACAATACACTATCTTATGTATATATCATGTAAGAGTTGAATATTGGTTGGCGATCAAAATTTTCATTTTCATTTTCATTTTGTGGTTTGGTAGACAGTTCTTATGGCCTAATTGCCTCGAAACAAAAAGAAAAATAAAAACTATTACAAATAAAACAACACTAGATGAATTATAAGGTTGGTAGCAGTACATATATACGACAAGAGGAGTGGTAACTTTCCTAATATGACAAAATAAGATAATTAGCCCAAAGTTCAGGAACTACTTCTCAGTTAAAATCATGAGCCCTAAATGGCTCAGTACATGAGGAAAATTAGAATTAATTAATAATAATAAAAAAGCCTTGTATGAGATGAGTGATGGGAGTGAGTTTTTTTTTTTTTTTTTTGGGATGGCAGTCAGTATCTATTATTTATGGGCCAAAACCTTTACTAATCGATGATGGCATTGCAATTAGCCCAATGTCTGGGTACTGTTGTACGTAAAAATCAAGTTCATGCACCTTTTAATAGACCAATCTTCCTAATATTAAAAAATGTTCAACTTGCATTGAATATTAAAAAAACTTGTATTGAATATTAAAAAAAAAAAAAAACAAACAAACTTGAATTGAATAGACAATTGATTAGACTTTTAACCCTTTTATTAAACTGGAGTCGGAGTCGAGTCTCTGGATGGGGCCATGGTAAGGTTTTGAGATTAGGATTGGGTTTGGGTTTCAAGACCAATGTTAGGTTTCAAAACAAGAGTTGAGATTGAGTTTCAGGATCGAGGTTAGAGTTGTGTGTTAGGATGGGATCGAGGTTAGGCTCAAGTTTCGATACCAAGGTCAGGGCAGGGTTCAGCGTAGGGGTCGTATGAGGGTTGGGGTTGGATATCAAGACTAGGCTCGGGGTTAGGTTTTTGGATCAAGCCCGCGGTTGGGGTTTGGTTTTACGATGGGAGCCGGGGTCAGGTTTCAAGATTAGGGTTGAGATCGGGTTTTGAGACTAGGGTCGAGGTCAAGTTTTGGTATCGGCGTTGGGTTGCGGTATTGGTCTCAGGGTCAAGTTTTGGGATAGGGGTTAGATTAGTTTTCATGATGGGGTCGGATTTCATGATAGGGATTGAGATCGAGGTCAGGGTTGGGGTTGGCTTTTGGGATAGGGCCTAGGGTCGGGTTATGGGACGAGGGTCGAGGTATGATTTCTAATGGGGGTAGGAGTTGTAATATGTTTTGGATTTTCAGAAACCCAACTCCAACATTGACATGAAACTTGACCTAATCTTCGCCTGAAACCCGACCCGACCCGACCCGACCCGACCCGACCCGACACGACACGAAACTCGACCATAGCCTCTCTCCTGAAACCTGACAAGTACCATTTATTTGAGTAAGAACAAGTTATATTTCACCTGCTCAGTTATTTTCATGTTATAGTTCCATTATTTCTCTAATTACAAAAACGTTATTTACAAATCCATCTAATAGAATATCATACGGTTAATCATTTAATCAAATTTACTGGGAGATTTTTTTTGTTTTTGCTTTTTTTGAATGCCAAGTATTACTGGTTCCAAGAAAATAACATTAAGGGGGTGTTTGGTTCGCTAGTTTGAGTTGAAATATTTTAGTTATAATAGTAAATTTTTTTGAATTTTCAGAAAAGACAAAAAACTTTTTGGGAAAAAGACAAAAACTTTTTGGGAAAAGACAAAAAAAAATTTGAGTTGAAACAGAGATGAACCTCTGAACCAAACACCCCCTAACTCGGTGAGAATGCCAAGTATTAATGTTTCCAAGAAAATAACATTAACTCTCATGAGAAAAGCCATGGATTACATATATGTGAATAATACTTTTTTATCATTTCTAAGTCATGCCTCCAATATACTGAGATGAGAACATTCAGTACTTCGAATTACTGCCTTTGGTATTTCAAAAGCACAAATCATAAATATATGTAATCATGTCCCACTTTGGGCATGAAGATCATTACATAAATAGTTATCAAAGTGAATAGTTAAATGAAAGTAACTAATCAGTTAAACTATAGGTTCACTCCAATATTTGTCTACTGCGAGACGTATATTAAACAACGAAATTTAAAAACATGAAATAATATTAAAACATATTTTGGATAAGAATAAACAAAAACTAAGAAATATTTGAAGTCCATTGGATTCATCTAAATGTAAATTAGATTTAAAGATAGTAGTATAAGAAAAGAAACTATTCTGATTTCATCTTTCATCACATTTCAAGAATCAATGAATTTATATCATAATCTAAGGATAATTCAGAAACTTTGATTGAATTAAGATTCAAGGAGGAAAAAGAATTGAATTATTATTCTATGATGGATGAAAATAGAATAACCGGCCTTTTTATGTTGTTTATACAATGGAAATACACTAAACAATCAAATATAAAAATTCCTCGGGTGTTTTCTGAATTTGGAATAAATCTACGGGGTAAGAAGTTGGGGTAAGGGGTTATTGTTGAATCTAAAACTGAAAAGTAATTTAATTATCTTCATAAAAAAGAACAATTAGTCTAATATAATCATGATCTAAAGGTAGCTAGCTATTGAACTTAGTCTGAAATAATGAAGCAATCCGTAGAATCGTTTCAATTCAGGGATTTAAATCGGTATTAATGTTTGAAATTAAAATTGGGAGTGTATTCTTTGTAAACATGAATAGCTACCTATATTTATTGGTTTAAATATTATGTCTCACAAAATTATTTTTATCCCCCCACCTTGAATAAGTGTCTAACAACGTTTTAAAATAGAGTGTACGCGCATAGCCAAAAACTTATATGAATCACTATTCATTTGGTTTATGAACTATAATCATGCTTCTGCCTTGGAGTCCCCGCTCCAACGGCTAAGATAAGCCATCTTCCTAGCCGGAAGTAGAGATCCATGTTACAATCTTCTCATGAACAAAGTGTTCATATTTTTTTAACAAACTGTGGACAATAAATTTAGACTACTACCTTGCAATTGTATCTTTTTGCATACAAGTACGTATATGCTAAATTCAAGATTTAGTAATCAATAGCCTTGATGCTTTAGTTTGCATGTTACAAATTCATACAATCAACAATATGAAGGTAAGGGGAGAAATATGACACATTAAATAAATGAAATATTCTTAATACATCTAACGTATTCTATAACTTTATGGCACTTCCTAACGATAGAGAGGGAGACCAATAATAATGCGGCACCTGTCGTTGCAACATGAGCGGGCATTGCTATTTTTTATTTTTATTTTTATTTTTATGGTGTTGAGAAAAGAATTTCAGGCACCAAATTAAGAATACGAAATTTTGAGTAATTAATGTTTAGACCTTTTAAATTTCTGACGTCCGAGTTTTACAAATTAAGTTAGACTTTTAAATCTCGAGTAAAATACAAGTGCGTGTACATTTCAACGATAAAATTATGCGCTTTAAATACCATATTTGTAAAAATTGCGATAAATTTAGACACGTCACTTGTATGTGTGGACACCTTAAAAAAAAAAAAAAAAAGCCCGGCGACAGGTAGTGGCATTTTGGCTTGGCATTGCGGTAGATGCGGTCAACTGTCGTCTGGCTCTCGGTCAGTGTCTACTTAAGATGATATTTTATTTGTAGCTGAGGATGTTTATTTTCATGAAAGGAAAAAAAGTTACTCGTCTCGACGGCCTGAAAGCCGAAGAGACCATGCAAGGATGTATAGACGTAGCATCTAGGGTGGAGCCCATGACTTTATTATTTTGTCTATTGTTTTCCTTTCTTCTGTAAAGTAGTTTTTTATTTTTTATTTTTTTATTATTTTTTTCTGAAGCTAGAATATAAAATAGAAATCTAGATTAAAATCCTAAACAATGAAGAAGAATCGACCCTAATCATTTGCTTACCCTCCTCCGTAATAATTTCACAATCCCATGCTACCATGCAATGAACCATAATGACCTCCTCATCTCATCTCTCACATTCGAAAAAAAAAAAAAAAAAAAAAAAAGAAGAAGAAGAAGAAGTCTTGATTTCACATAGAATCCTTAAACTTGGGGCAGTTTGAAATAATATTCCCAAGTGAAATTTTACAACTCAACTACAAAATTTTCATATCTCACTCTCTTTATTTCATTTTCAACCAAAAAAAAAAAAAATCCAAATTTAGAACGACTAGTGTTTTTAGTTCAAATCGAAATAAGATTATTTTTTGAAAAATCACCTAGAATGAGAGAGAAATAAAATAAGATGCATATTGTAAATTTTTTTTTCCTGAATAAATCAAAATTTCAAACTGTATTTCGTGTACTAGTTTAGAATAAAATTCTTATGTTTAAATTGATTGATATTTTAAAAATTAATTATAATTTTTATTAAGTTAAAAAAAAAACAAAAATTAAACTAAAAATTAGATTCTAAATTGAGAACCAAATAACTCCATATATTATTTTTATATTGCAATTCATTTCTAATTTATATTATAATGTAAGAGGCACTTCAATCCCAACGTTCAAAACTCTAGCTATAACCACCGTTATAAGCCGACTTTTACACAAAATTACCAAACCAACCCCTAAAGAGTGTGCTCCTTCTCAAGAAGAGGACAGCCTTGTCCTTTAGCAGATATACAGATGTCAATTTTGTCCCATTGAAAGAAACGGTCGCTACATTTACATTTAAAGCTGTGAGCCACGTAAGCAACCTTTTTTTTTTACTCTGTTTTTTTATCAAATATTCAATCCCCAGCCAGGACATGAGGTGGGTACATTTGTTGCAGAAGTCACTTTGACTAGGGTTTGACCAATAAAGGGCCAGAGGGTCCCATCTAATGTCCTGAAACCCCTGAGTTGTCCCTTTCGTACTTAGTTTTTGGACTCTAGCCTGCACTATTGAAGGGGTACAACATTGAGGGGCTAAAATAGTCATTTCAAGCGATCCGTTTTCGTATCGGTCAAAATGAATTTCAATGTGGGTCCCCATCTGTGTCAGTGATTAATTTTTGGGGCCGTGACGAAGACGGGGAAGAATTGAAGAGCAATAGGCAGAAGATGCTTTCACCCCTTTGGATATCAGATCAGACACAGATATATCCAAAAACAGTTCCATTAATAATAAATCTATACATATTTATATTTATTAGTTGTTTCAATTCAAATATTCAAGTACCATAGTTATAAAGGCATGGACATTGATTGTGGATCGTAAAACGAAGTATGACAAAGCTCCATTATCACACATGCCAAAATGTTGGTGTAGTTGGGCATTGATTCCCATCTCCAACTGAATCAATTGTGTGAACTCTGTTTATAGTTAAGGCCTAAGGGATATTCTTTATAATAAAATTAATTTTATAAATACCTCATGAATTTTACACTCTCGTCCACTTCAGCGTTGGAAAATTTTTTTCCAAACGGTTCAAAGTACCTCTTAATATGCACAAAACAATTCAAAGGCCCTTTCTGTCACTTCCATTTAAAAACCCAATTTCTCTACCGACGTGGCATGCGTTCAAGATTTATCAAAAAAGGCATTTTAAATCTTAGCATAATAATAAATAATATATATATATATATATAAAAGAATTAATGTGTTCTTCCTTTCATTTCGTCAATATGTCAGCTTATGGTTTTTTTCATTTTTTGGTTAAATCTTCTTTCATCTTTCTTCAAAGCCCATGGCTCTTGTTGCCTTTTTTTTCATTTTTTCCCTTCTTTCATTTTCTTTTTTTCTCTCTAATGCGACTTCTGTCGGCTCCTCCTCCTCCTCCTCTCTCTCTCCCTCTCTCTCTTTTTTTTTTGGGTTTCCATTTCTTCCCTCTTACTTTTCCTGATGTAGATGTGGGTTAGTTCTTGTGGTGGGAGCCCAATTCCAGGCCCATGGTGACCAAGGCCCATTTAGCCCATCTGGAGCTGAAAAACCACAACCTCAAGTGGTGTTTTTAATTTCCACTAGTTGGCTAATTAAGTGAGGAAAATCAAAAGTTATATGTTAATTGGGGTTTTATTTTCTCTTTCTTTATTTCTGGTTTTTATTTGTGTGTTTAGTGGGATTTAATTGTAATTGGTGGGTTTTTATGTGTGTAACAGCTAATTGTTTATTGGGTCTTTATTGTGAGTTAATATTGTGTGTCAGTGGCTGATTTAATGCATTGTAATTGTGTTTTAGTGGCCGAATGAAGTCTTTTGGTTTTCAGCTTTCTTGTAAATTATTATAGCATTTGGATTGTTCCAATGCTATCTATATGTCTTTTTCGTGGCTAATAGAAGGCAGATTATTTGAGTTTTCAAACTGTTGTGTTTTTAGTAAAAACCTTGAATTTCTTATCTTTGGTGGATTTCCAAAGTGGTGTGTTCAAAACCAAAGGGTGGTGATCATCTATATCTCTGAAGTTTATAATATATCCTTTCCATAAACCTTTCAACTATAATTCGTATTTTGTAATTTCGGTATCACTTCCTCTTCATTCCCTTCTCTTATTCTTCAGAGTAAGTCTTCTTATTACGAAATCTTCAATCCCTAATTTTTAAGCCCCCTAGTCTTTTGAATATAGATTTTGTTTTTGCGAGTTTTTGCTTAAGGATTTTTACTTAACATAGGATTTGATACATTCATGGTAGGCAACAAAGTAGGAGATGCCTGCCGAAAAACATAAGTAGTGCTGGATAAGTCCATATTTATCATATTTTATACTTGTGTGTTGTTGGTGTTTGTTTGTTTGTTAGGTTTTTTTTTTTTTTTTTTTTTTTTTTTTTTTTTTTTTTTTTAATGGTTTCCTATATATATATATTTTTTATCATACCTTTTTTATATATTGTTTTTTGCTCCATAGTATGGGTTCTTTTTTTTTTTTTTTTTTTTTTTTTTTTGTGCTTATTCTGTTCTTTTTCTAGTTGATCTCTTTTGTTTTTTTCCCCCTCCTAATGATTGATTTGTACTTAAGATTAACTAAGAGCTTTTTTTTTTTTTTTTTTTTTTTTGGTAATAAAGATTTCATTTTCTTATAAAGATTGTAGAAGAAGAGGAAGACAATCCCAACGAGCATGCACTACAACTAGCCAAAATTAGAGCATTAGAGTTTTGAGCTAAATTTATCACATAATTTAGCATGTGATAAATTTGACATTAATATAATATTATTGGATAGTACTTTTTACCTAATTGTAAAAATTTACTATTAGCACAACCTTTTTATATTACATTGAAGATGTTTTAACATATTAATGTATTTATATAATTTAATATAATTGATCAGATGATGTAGTTGAGTATTTTTTTTTCCTTAAATTTCTTAATTTAGTAGGGATTAAATCTATTTTCTTTGGTAAAACAAAACGCTATCCATTTGGTCAAGTTTCAATACGTCGTCATATATATATATATTTTTTTGATGATTGAGTTTACATTGTTATAATACATAAGTTTGTAAATATTTTAACGTTCATGATTCATAGTAAAAAATTGTCAAACTTTCAAATTGAACTTCTAGATTTCCCAAAAATAAAATAAAAAAACAAACAAAACTCAACTTAAAAATGCAAATAAAACTCAGCTCAAAAGTCATTTAATCACATTCATAGAGAATCTGTTAGACAGTAAATAAAAAGAACACATTTCGTGCATAGCTTGTTTTTGAACTAGTTATTTCTAAAAATTAAGTCTTCATTTGGTAAGTTAGTTAGAGATATAATTTTTAAGTTGAAGTTTGTTGATTTTTTAAAAATTAGTTATAAATTTTGTTGACTTTTTATAAAAAGATAAAAATGGAAATGGAAAAAGTACAGTTTCATTAGAATTAAACTTAATGCCAAATGGAAGCTAAATGTAGAACATTGTTAATAGAAAATAAAAAATTTGATTCTTTCTTTTTCTCTCTTAGTCCTAATAATCAATTAAAAAATGAAAAAAAAAAAAAAAAAAGAAAGGAGAACAAGGGTAATAGGCCAAAAACGAAAGGGAATAAAAATAAATACCACAAAACTTTTTCCATGGTGGTAAATGATAGTTTTAGTGTAAATTCAAATTCACACAACCAAAATCTCTGAAGTACCCCATTCTCTCGTCCTCCATCTCTCCTCCATCACTCATCCTTCCTCTCTCACAGGCTGCGGTTCAGAGTCTGTCGCCTCAGTTGAGCATGTTGTCATTGGAAATCCTCGATGCCGACATCGCCATAGCCGTGAACAATATCGTGAGTGAAAGTTGATGTCTCACGCATGAAACTAGCATTGCGATCTTCATTGGGATCTCCATATCCGACTGAATGTCGGCATCACTCTTGATCTTGCGATCTGATCTTGCAAGGTCTCCATGATGACACGCATCCGTTGTCGATAATAGTGGGTGATAGAAAACTGTTTGGGTGTAAAGAAATAAAACAAAAAGAGAGAAAATCAAAGGATTTGAGGCATAAGAATTACTTTCCTCAACGTTTTTATTTGTCCTCACTACCAACAATTTGCCATCGGGTATTTTGACAAATTACCTCTAAGATATAACAAACTCACGAATTTAATAAGTGACAATCTTATTAAATTTCAGAACAAAATATGAAACTGATATTATAAACTGGAGTTTTATAATTTTTGACATGTCTGTTTATGAAGAGTTGCAATAGATATAACAGTCATAAAAAACGTATTTGTTTTAACAAACATATCCGTTGGCCATCGGAATTTAATTATGATTGTTAGATTGTAATAATTCAATTAATATTTAAATTAAATATGAAATCATTTAAATCAAACTGTTAGATTGTTTCCGATCAAATCAATGGTCTAGATTTAATTTGAAAAAACACTGCATTGAAAAGGAGAGTGCTCCTAGACTCCTAACATATTTGTTTTAAATACATTAATTATCCTTATACTTCAATTATTTCAATTTATATCACTATGCTTATTTGTGCTTTTCCAATGTGGGGCTTTGTTGTTTCAACAATTCAATGATAATGGAAGATATATTACAATCTTTCTAACATCCATATCGGCTGCAGAGTCGGTGCCGTTCGCTTCTTTGGCTTTGATTCGTCAATAGTGCTGGTAAATTAGAAAAAAAATTCAAATATCTGTTGAACTTACAATGTTAATTTTGAAATTACAGTGAATAACAGATTCTATCATGTGTAGTACATTAGTAATTTACAATTTAAATGAATAATTTACAAACTGAACAAAATATTTGTGATGCTTGAGATTAAATTTACAGTAAATTTTGAAATTACAGTTCATAAGAGATTATATCATGTGTAGCAAATTAAAATTTATAATATAAATCAAAATTTTACCATGCAATTGCAAAATCTACAAGTAAATCATTTACATATAATTCCAAATTTTACACGTAAATTTACATGTAAAAAAAAAAAAAAATTTATTATGATGATCTTCAATCTAGCACTAGGCCCCAAAATCACCCTTCCCCTGCTGTCAGGGAACACACCCCATGATGATATCGAGCTCTTGCAGAGGCTAAATCCTCCTTCGACTATCAGATTCGATGTCTGCCAACAAATCACTGATGTTTGCCAACACATCGCAAGCACTCGACGTGGTTACTGGACGTCAAATCCTTCAATTCGATTGCGAGAAGCTCGACTTGAATGCTACTGGAGAAGATGACAACGACGCTTCACGATCTCTTGGAATCGGGAGGGAGGAGTGCAATTTCTGAAAAAAAAAAAAAAAAACCCGAAAGCCCAGATTGTCTAAGCCCCGCCCATGACCCATAACCCAGTTCCGAGCTCACACCCTTCCCCTTCCCCTTCCCATGGCCGACTCTTCACACTCCGATGGGCGTGCAGGTTTGACGTGGGAAATCTTTAAAAATAAAAATAAAAATAAGAAAATAAATAATAAGAGAATTAAAAGGTAGAAGAAGAAGACAAATAATTAACGCGATTTCATTCACCGACTATAAATAAAGAGAAGATTTACTATGAAATGAGCTCACAAATAAATATAAGTTTACAAGTACAAAAATAAGTAAGTTATTCAAAGATATCAAATCTTCTATAATCAAAAAATCCTATTTGCTAATATAAAAATTAACACAAATAAATATAAATCTCCTATATTACAATCAATCAATTTATAAATTGGAAAGAATCATAAAGAATAATTTTAATTAATATTTGACAATCATATCAAATATTAACGCTCCCCCTTAAGTTGGTGCATATCAGCTTGCCTTAAATACTTAACTTCACAATTCTCATACTTTGGAAATAATCATCTGATTTTAACACACCCACTCAAGTTGGTGTAAATATTCTAAATTCAGAAATAATCATCGGATTACAATACACTCCCTTCAATCGATGTCGCTCTTCTAAATTCAGAAATAATAATCAGATTACAATACACTAACTCATCAAAAAATAAAAAATAAAAACTTTGAGAATAATAAACTCAAGTATTAATGGGATTAAAAAAGGATTTTTTTTTTATTTTCAAATTAGATCTTTTTTTTTCTTTTCTTTTCATGGTTGTATGACAAAAAACAAACAAACAAACATATATTATGAACTTTTTTTTGCCACTAATTTTTTCCTCATTTTCTTTCAAAATATATATATATTTTTTTTCTCTCTTTTCGTTTCCCCCCGCCCTCTCTCTCACACGCTCATAATTGCACGTGCATATGCACCGAGATAAATAGTACCTATTTACTTCGAGGCTGCCATTCGTTTTTTATAACGGCGACATCAATGATGGTTCAGTAGTGTATTCAACAATTGATGTGATGATGGCACTTCCTTCGTAGTGAGTTTGGATCATTCACTAGAGTCTTAAGGGATCTAGTTGTGTTGGTTCTAATATTATCTTAAAAAATAAAAATAAAAATAAAAATAAGAAAATAAATAAGAAGAGAATAAAAAGATAGAAGAAGGAGATAAAGGATTAACATAGTTTCATCCACAAAGTAGGAATAGAACGAAGACTCACTGGTAACGAGTACTCTGAAATGAGCTTACATATAAATACAAGTTTACAAGTATAAAAATTGATAAGCTACCCAAAGATATCAAATCTTCTATAATCAAGAAATCATATTTCCTAGTAGGAAAATTAACATAAATAAATCTAAATCTCCTATATTTCAATCAATCTATCTATAAATTAGAAAGAATCATAAAAAATAATTTCAATCAATATTTAACAATCATACCAAATCTCTATAGGAAAGTGAGTTCGACATGCATCATATTTAGAGAAAATTATGGAAACAACCTATCATATGTAAAGTTTCAGCCCTCCCTTATGCTATGTTTGCTAAGATGGAAAAGAGAAAGGAAGGAAATGGGATGAGGGAAAAATGGAAGGAAAATATTGGAGCTCGTTGTTTGATAAAAAGAAAAAAAGAAAGGAAAGAAAAATGGGATGGAAAAAAATTATAGTGTGATCCATTATTTTTATCCTTTTAAATATGGTGGAAAATACAAATACATCCAAATATGACCAAAATTACTTTTTTATCCATGCTTTTAAAGCAAAAAAATATAAATAAATATGTGATATAGTAATTTTACAAATAATTTATTTTCTTTCCTTCCTATTTGCAAGACGCATCCACATCGTCCGCCCAGTTTTTAATGTCCTAAATGGTGTCTAACCAATAATATTTTATCATGTCATCTCATTAAAAAGTTTAAAATGCTTTATAACTGATCTTTTAATCTTAAAATCTAATTTTTTCTAATGATGTGTCAAAATATAAATGATTAGACACTATTTAGGACATCAAAATTGGACAGGAGATGTTAATCCCTACCAAACAAGCTAATGTAAAATTAATTTCCTTTCTATCATTCTAATTTTGTATCTTTTTAAGTTTTCTCTCCCTCCTATTTTATTTCATTCCAATCAAACAGAGCGTTAAAGTTTTTTTGGGATTTTGACCACAATATTTTCCTTTGACTTTGTGATAAAAAGGCTATATTTGGTTGGAGCCACTACTACAAAAGTTAGCTTACACGACGGAAAATACACGACAGTTTTTGTGAAACCGTCGTCTTAAACAAGATTACACGACGGTTTGATAAAACTGTCGTGTAAACAAAGGATTACACGACGGTTTTCATGGAACCGTCGTGTAATCCGACAGTATTTCAAAAAAAAAAGAAAAAAAAAGGATTACACGACGGTTATATAAAACCGTCGTATAATCCTCCGAAAATTTTTAAATTTTTCAAAATTTCAAATAAAAAATAAGGATTGCACGACGGTTTTTATAACCGTCGTGTAATCCTCCGAAAATTTTCAAATTTTCAAATTTTTAAAATTTTCAAATTAAAAAAAAAGGGATTACACGACGGACATAATGTCCGTCGTGTAATCCTCCGAAAATTTTTTAAATTTTCAAATTAAAAAAAAAAGGATTACACGACGGTTCTAAAAACCGTCGTACAATCCTATGTCCGTCGTATAATCCTCCGAAAATTTTTTAAATTTTCAAATTAAAAAAAAAAGGATTACACGACGGTTCTAAAAACCGTCGTGCAATCCTAAGATTACACGACAGTTTTGCTTAAAACCGTCGTGTAATCCTCCGAAAATTTTGAAAATTTGAAATTTTCAAAATTTGAAAATTTTCAAAAAAAGGATTACACGACGGTTATTGTAACCGTCGTGTAATCCTCCGAAAATTTTCAAAATTTTCAAATTTCATGCTTTGGAATTCGCACGAAAACCCATTACTTAAATACACTTTCCTCTTCATTTATCATCATTTTTATCTTCAACACTTTAGACAACTCAAACTTTTCTCCTCCCCACCTCCTTCGCCCGCCCCCCCAACTTAAAATCCGGTCACGCCGCCGCCACCACTTCAAACTTGTCCCAAACCGCCGCCATGGCCCCGATTTTTTTCCGCCGCCGCTGCCGTCGCCACCACCTCTCTCTCCCCGTGTTCCCATCAAGGCCGTGACTATTTTTCTTTAAAAAAAAGCAAGGTGACTTCCATATTACTCAATTTCTTATTTTCTAACAAAACTACAAACACACAATACTTTAATAACTTGCGTGGAGTGTAATTTGTAGTGTTATGGTTTTAGGAGTCATTGACCCATGGGAGGACCTCGTCCTTTATTTTGATCCTTTTCGAGAGAAGAAACGAGACGATTTTACAGAACTCATAAACATGTAAGGCAATTTTAGTATGCTAATTTTTTTTGTTAATCTTAATTATATGCATATTAATTAGCTTGAACTTTACCAATTTGCTAGGGCCCTAACGGATTGGAAGATTACGGTCGGCGAAGGAATTAGAAGGAGACGAGATTGTAAAACGAAAATCTCGAACCGGCCTTGTCCTCTGTAAGAGGGAAGTGTTGAATGTGGTTATTTCATTTTAGGTTTTATGAGGGAAATAGTGTTTAATGGAATTAACGCACTTGAAAGTAAAGAATTTTTCACTTCTGATGATTTGGATTTGATTAGGGGTGAATGGTGTCTTCATGTAATGGAATTCGTTGATTATGACATTCCATCTTTGTAATATATAATAATTGGTATGTTTTTACCTTGATCAATGTTGTTAATATCTTAAATTGTCTCTTGATTTTTGCCATTTCACGATAGACTCCGAAACTTTACACCACGGTCTTCTATATGTCCGTCGTGTAAAGTGGACTTTACACCACGGTCTTTTAGATGTCCGTCGTGTAAAGTCCGCTTTACACCACGGTCTTTTATATGTCCGTCGTGTAAAGTGGACTTTACACCACGGTCTTTTATATGTCCGTCGTGTAAAGTACGCTTTACACCACGGTCTTCGATATGTCCGTCGTGTAAAGTACGCTTTACACCACGGTCTTTATATGCCCGTCGTGTAAAGTCCGCTTTATACGACGGTCATTATATGTCCGTCGTGTAAAGTTCGCTTTACACCACAGTCTTTATATGTCCGTCATGTAAAGTCCGCTTTACACCACGGTTTTCGATATGTCCGTCGTGTAAAGTCCGCTTTACACCACGGTCTTTATATGTTCGTCGTGTAAAGTCCGCTTTACACCACGGTCTTCGATATGTCCGTCGTGTAAAGTCTGCCTTACACGACGGTCTTTATATGTTCGTCGTGTAAAAGTCCGCTTTACACCACGGTCTTCGGTATGTCCGTCGTGTAAAATCAGCTTTACACGACGGTTTTCTATATATCCGTCGTGTAAAGTCCGCTTTACACCACGATTTTTCTACTTAAATACGGGATTACACGACGGTTGTTAACCGTCGTGTAAATTTGAGATACCACGACGATTCTGTAACCGTCGTGTAAACTTTGCACGACGGTCAAAAACCGTCGTGTAATCCCCTCTTTTTAGTAGTGAGCTTGGAAGGATAGAGAATGTGGGAAGGATGAGGAATATGAAAGATGGAGAGGATTATTTGAATCCTTTATGTTGTTGATAAAAGGATTAAAGATATAAAATGATGAATGATAGTTAATTGTTTAATTATTATTTAGCCTATTGGTGCAATTTTTGGTAATTTTTTTCGAGGGTAAAATAGACTTTTGACATAAAAAGAGATGGATTTGTTGAATATTTCCACTAATAGAAGGATTCAATTTTGTGGGTTTGAAGCAAGACTCCCTCCCTTCACCTCTTCTATCCCTCCCATCTTATTTCCAACCGAACAAGGGATGATGTCTCTCCCTCCATCCCTCTCCCTCATTCCATCTCTCCCTCCCACCAACATACCCTAAAATACCCATTCTCTTATCAGCTCCCTCTCTCTCATTTTTAATTCTCCAATCACAGTCCATTATTTGAAAACCTTTTAATTAATTTTAGAATAAAAACTGATATTAATTTATCCCAAGTCCCAACTAATAAACAGATATTGTTTTCATATTTTATATAATTGTTTTTTATCACTCTTGTAAAAATTAATTAGCACGCAGTATTTATTTTGTCTAAGAAAAAAATTTCCTGCCCCACTGATGTTTATTTAGTCACAAAAAAATGACATCTATATATCAATGTTTTATGGAAACTATAGTCTCAGACACCACATTCGGTGTTTTCCTAGCAGTATTAGCTATATCGTTGATGATCAATTTTTACGATGTATTGGCCAATTTATGAGTTGAGAAAAATCCATTCTTCAATTCAAAGATATTATGGAGCCAGCTTTAGATAAAGTGGACCTATGAATTCAAAGCTTCAATAACCAGTATTTAATTTTTTAAAACTCTTTAATCAATAAATTATTACCATTATTAACGTTTGTTTGAGCCACTATCAGAAACCAAAACTGCACTGTAAAAATACATACGTATTTACCAGAAGCTAAAGATTTCGAACACTTACATTTTTTTCACCTAGATAGTTACTTACCATGTGACTTGAACCCTTCACCATTAGCATCAATAATTGAAGTTAGATGAAAAGTTGCATTCCAACCTCTCTAATCATATGTTTGTCTATGAGCATTGAAAATTCTCTAAAAATTGTTTTATTTGAGAACAAATCAAAGATAAAAGTTTTGTTATGATCTGAACGATAAATAGGGATATGGTGCTAGATTTCAAACCATTTCATTCTCCATTTTGCCCCAAGCTAGATAGAGAAAAAAGAGATAAAGAGTTACAGAGAAAAAGGAAGAGAAGAGAAGAGAAGAGAAAGAACAAAGATTTATCAAAATTTTGAGGTAAATGTTTCTCTCAATCTTTTAAGGGGAAAGCACTTGAATGACACAAATGTAGAGACTATAGCATTAACATGACACAAAAATTAGCATTAGATCAATATGACACAAAATTAAACTAAAAGTAACTAAAATTTGTATTATGTTGACCAATAGATAAAAAACAGATGGTTAGTTAAGTAATTTTCTCATTGTTTTTAATTAGAGTATTTTGCCTATAAAGTTAAAAGAAACTGATCAGATTATGATTGACATAGAATTGTAATACACATGTTTGAATTAAAATTAGGTTTTCGTTATGCTTAATTTTAGTCAGGTATTATAGTAAATGATTACGATTGAATAAAAAATAAGAGAATTAGAGACATAATGTAAGATCATAACGTCAAAATTCAAATTAGAAATTTAATATCTCCAAGATGAAATTCTGCTGAAATCAAGATTAGGAAGGTAAGGGTTGCTAAGCATTAATTCTTTCAGATCCTTTTTGGAGAATGTTTGGAAACGGTGTTTTGGAGGTTGAGTTGGAAATGTGTGGTTTGAGGGAAGATTTTTGAAAAATGTTCTATGATAGAGAAATTTATTGCAAAAATTTGAAATGTTTTTGGGGAAAAAAAATGCATAATTGATCTTGTATTGTTCATCTCATCATTATGAGTATTTTGACACAAGAATTATCTTATTTCAATTTGAAATGAGAAAGTTATAGATTTTTAAAGTTTGAATTTTTTGAAAATGAAAGAGAGAAAAATTTGATGTAAAGTTGAAAATTTTAAATCCAAATGGTAAAATGTCATCCGGAAATGTTGCTCCAAACGGACACAAAGATCAATTCTTTTGTCAAACACTACGAAATACTGAATTATTTTCTTACCATTAATTCATAACAATATATCAGGACAAACTACAGTACCAGTCAAGCAAAAAGATTTTTAATCTATAAATATTATCTAAAGCTGAATTCCTCTTGTGCACGCTTAAAAAATTTTGTCGAGTTATTTTATCTTTTTGGCTGCCTTTGTTCCCCCTCAGTGCATTTTGGTTGCTCAATAAACCCCCCAAGTCCGTTACACATGATGGATTCTAACCCTGCTACATGACAAAATTTTTATTTATTTATTTATTTTTTGCTATTGTTTCCTTTATTTGTCTTTTTCACAAAGTAAGGTGCGTGCTTTGCAACTAGTACAACTAATAGTTGGATGCCAAGCAAGTAAAGTATTCACCAATACTCGTTTTCATGCACAAAATACAACGTTCACAACTGCTCCACCATATTTGAGCATTTCACTCTGCCTCAAAGAATTTACAGCTTTGTGGCTACATGCATTTCACTATCTCATCACACTCGCAGGGTGGTGGTGTGGTTTGGACTCAGAGAGACGAAACCTCGTGAAGATTGAAGCTTTGAATTGGGCGATGCAAAAATAATCAACAATCGCAAACTTGTTCAGACAGAGATGAAAATTGTTGCCTAGTTTTTCATGACTCGCATACCGGCTTGCTGTGAATATTGGCTGTTCCGTGCCGTGTTCTTTCTTGTGTTGGGCCATGCTCGGTCCAACGTGCTTAACCTTATATGATACACGATGACCGTACATCATGAGTTTCTATCCTGAAAACAACAATGGCAGAGGTAAAGGTTAAATGGACTGATGGGATAAAGTTTTGAAATTCTAAACGTACTAGAAATGTTTGACCAGTGTCTGATTTCCATTCAACCCATGGAAAGGAAGAACTACCATATCATCTAAAAGTGATGTAAAAATCTTTCGAAGCAATGGAATGACACCCTCACGGAACAACACTTATGATAATGACATGTAGTATTAAGATCGTTAACATGTAACAAATTTTTTGGCACATGTTATTTGCACTAAGGACATGAAATAGTATCGTTTTACAGAAAATTTCATGTAAAATAAAAAAAAAATTTACAAGAATCGTTAAAATTAGTTACATCTACTGGACTTATACGGCTGCCGCATAAAATACTATTCATATACTTCAATAGTAAAGAAAAACGGCCGAAGGAAACGATTTGACAACATACACATTTCATATCAAGGAAATCACAAATACAGACATGTGTCCTCGTTTGGTAAAGTGCTTTTCATTTCTACTTTTCAGCGTTGCATAAAAAGAAACCTAAATAATTTGCAGTAAACCGAACTACCTAGCATGAAATATAGTGAGTCCCCAACGACTGATGAGCCGAATTTATACAGGTGATTTGAATGCATTCATCTTGATGTATTGCTAGTTTAAGAGTTGTTTTAATGTTTTTTGAGTTGTTTTTAGTGTATTTAAGCAGGTTAGGAAATGAAGGATTTTTTTGGACAAATTGCGTGGACTTGACAAAATTTTGTGTAGAAATGAAGAACAATAAAGGCAGGTTGTCAAGGCTATAGCTCTAGATTTGAAGGCTGTAGCCTTGAAACAGACTCAAGCTACACAGATTTTCAAGGCTGTAGCTCTGGATTTGAAGGTTGTAGCCTTGAAGCGCCGCAAAATTTTGTACAGCAACCGAGCGCTATAGCTCTGGATTCCAAGGCTGCAGTGCTGATTCACAGACTCCAGAACAACAACAGTGAGGGCCGCATCACTCAAATTTCAAGGCTGTAGCCCTAGTTCGCAAAAGTTTCCCTTTCTTGAAATTTTTGATTCAAAAGTTTCCATTTTTGGAATAAATCTATAAAGGTTTGGTTGTTCTTCAAAGCCGACAAACTAGAGATAAAAAAGAAGAGAAAAGAAAAGAAAAAATTGTTTGGATTTAGTTTTTAAGAATTTTAATTTTATTTCTAGTTTTTAGGTTTTGTTTTCTACAAAGTTTTAGGAGATTGCATCTTGAAGCATCAAAAAGAGAAGGAGAAGGAGATTAGAGGAAAATTCCTTAAGACTTGTGACAACTCCAAAAAGGGGTTTTTCTTCCTAATTTCTTGTTTTTTTATCTTTGTAATAATGATTGAACCTTTATTTTGTTGATTCTTATTTTTATTAATGAATTAATTTTCTTTTTATGAGATTGCAATTTGAACTCAACATGTAGTTTGACTTTATTTACTTACTCTCTTGATCTTATTAATTGATATTAGATTGTTCGTTCTATCTTGTGCTTAATGCTTCTAATGACTTGATCACTAATTAGATTGATTTGGTAAACCTTAATTGAATTGGAAAGGAGATTTTGTATTTAGCCCTAGATTGAATGACATATGATCAATGTACGGAAGCTGTGAGTTTACGTGGGATAGGAATATACTTGCATAACATATGTGGCCATTTAGAGAGCAAGTTTCATCTTGATATAATTCTCATAGGAATATAGTGAGTTATATAAGGGGAACATTTCTAATTGACCATTGGGAGAGGCTTTCAAATAATTTGGGCTCTTGGTTGACAATTCAGATTGATTAATTTATCTAGAGAAGAATTGAGAGATTCAAATGAAGTGTTGAGAGAAGATTGTAATCCTAGGCTTTTTCTTGTTGGTTTCATCAATTTTTATTTTTCTAAATTTTGTTTTATGTTTATTTTTGATATATTCAAATAAAATTAGAGTTATTACACTTTCGGTAGTTAGTAAACAACAGTACTCGTGGGAACGATACTTCATTCATCACTCTATTACTTGTTATGATATTGTGCACTTGCAATTTTATGCAACAACGACCGAGGTTGGAGATAAGAGTGTGATTTCCTTTGAATATCAGTCAAATATCTGGCTCACTGCAAAAATAAATCGGGTTGAAAATCACAACTATGTTTCTATAGTGTTACTAAGTGTTTATGTCATTATCAGCTAGATTTTTATTTTATTTTATTTTATTTTTTAACAATCAGTTATTCAAAAATTTTGTTGGTGAACCACCTCATTTTGAAAGCTTAAGCAGTCAAAAATGGAAGCTATGTATTGACAACAACAGTTTCGAAAACAAAAACAAAATTTGCCCAAATGGCTAGCAGAGACAATATCAGCTTCTTTTAGAATATTACATATCACTTTCACATTCGGCAAATGTGGCTAGCTTACAATTTTTTTTATAGTTTATCAACCAATGCCCAATAAGTTTCTTGTGTCAGGATTACTACAAATTGTTTTATGTTCTAAACTCAACATGTCTCTACCATAGGGTTTGAAAGGAAATAATCCGGAAAGCAGAGCAGAGAAGGAAATACATACCATTTGGGCTCACATGTCCGGATTGCAAATCGTTTGTTCGATTCAGCCAAGCATTTGCTTATCAATATTTGTAGCGCAGTCAGCACCTGTGTTCTACATTTGCTTATTTGCTGTACCATCATTTTTCAATGTGCAGGTTGCCTTTCCTTATCCGGATCTGACTTCTGGGACGTAGCCAGCAAGTTTTAGTTGTCCATTGAATTGAGCCAACAACGGGTAAATTTCAGCACAAGCTGGGTGAGAATTGTCAGATGCCGTAAACTGGTGAATGCTTTTTTCCATCTCAATCCAACTGGCTCCTGCACACCTTTTTTCCACCCCAAGTTCCTTCATGGTTGCCCATATTTTTTTAACCTCTCCCCATTGATATACTTCAGAAAACATGTTAGCTAAAAGATGGTAATAACCACTGTTGTTAGGTTCCAACACCATTAATTCAATAACAGCCTCCCAGGCAATCGTCAAGTTTCTATGAAGCTTACATCCCCCCAACAAAGCCCCCCAAACAGCGGCGTTGGGTATAACTTTCATGCTTCTTATCAAATCTAATGCGTCTTCCAGCAATCCAGCTTTACTAAGTAGATCAACCATGCACCCATAGTGTTCAACTCCTGGCGTTATAGAATAATCATTTATCATGCTTAGAAACCTTTTACGGCCTTCTTTAACAAGCCCGGCATGAGTGCAGGCACTTAGAACACTAATAAAGGTAACTCCATTTGGCTTGATATTCTTCTCTTCCATCTTACTAAACATAGCTAGTGCTTCTTTGGCGTACCCATGAGCCGCAAGTCCTTCAATGATAGAGTTCCAACAGAACAGGTTTTTTTCACGCAATTTAAAGAAAACCAGAAGAGACCTATTTAATTCCCCACATTTGGCATACATATCAATTAAAGCAGATCCTATAAATACATCAAGATGAAACCCGTTTTGCATCACATAAAGATGCATCTCTTTTCCTAATTCAAGAGCTCCAAGATGGGCACAGGCAGAAATGACAGTTGCCATGGTCACTTCATCAGGACTGATACCATTCATCATCATCTCTTTGAACACTGCCAGAGCTTCTCTATATCTCTTATTCTGTGAATAGCAAGCGATCATGGTTGTCCATGAAATTATATCCCTAGTGGGCATTTGATTGAAAAGCAGCTTGGCAGACTCCAAATTCCCTAATCTAGCATATCCATCAATCATGGTATTCCAAATGGTTGTATTCCTTTCACCTACCCTCTCAAACAATAAAGCTGCAGAGCCCATATCACCAGCCCGAGCATGAGCTGAAACAATAGTAGTCCATGCAAAAGCATCTCTTTCTGGCATTTCATCAAACACCTTTCTGGATTCTTTTATTCTGAATAACTTTGAATAAAAATCAATCATAGCAGTCTGAACATAGACATGTGAGTCAAACCCGTTCTTCCAGATATGGCAATGAACAGCTTCCCCAAATCCCAAAGTGAATAATAAGGTGCAAGCCCTAATTAATGATGGAAACGTATAACTGGTGGGTGAAACATTAGCCCTCATCATGTCTACATAACATCCTAAAGCTTGGTTAGGATAGTTACAATGGACATAGCTTCTAATCATTGCATTGTAGACAAACACATTAGGAGTTTCCATCTGGTTAAAGGCTAAAACTGCATAATCCACACGGGAATGAGAGGAACATGCAGAAATGACTTGGTTTGTCAAGAAAGCATCTTGGGTTGCACCGGTCTTGATCATGGAAGCATAGACATGTTCCAGCTCTGTTACCTTTGAGCATCTCTTGATCTGGCCAGCGAGGATAGAGTGCCCCCGGAAGAGGATATTGGGTTGTTGAAGAGGTTTCAGGGTAGAAAAATGGTAAAAACGGTTTGTCCTTGTCATCTACTTATAAGCACTTTTCAACAAAGCGAGAATACATGCTCCTACAATTGTATAAACTATGAATACCAGAGTCATCTTACTTTAACATATTTCCGCAACAATATATCCCTACTTCCCTTCATAGCTCAAAGTGCTTGGTACAACTGCCGGAACTTTATGATACCTGGTGTCGGAATTGTGTTTATAGTCGATTACGGAATCTATCTCTTATCATCCATTTCATATTTGACACACGACGGTGAAATGCTATAAATACCAATCCATTTCACCATTAAGAATTTACCTTCACAAGAACACAACACAGGCATAATCAGGCATGACAGTATTATCAGACAAAAAGACGCCAAATCACAAGCATCATAAAAAATTACTTCGACAAAAGAAACAGCGCAAGAAAAGAAATAATAGAATTAAAACAGGAATCTTCCAAAGAAGATACGGAATTAAGATATGATAATTGCACCAAAAAAAGAAAAAAAAAAAAAGGGCATGTTTAACATAGGTTAAAGACTATTAAACAAAATCATTAAATCTAATAAGATTCCACTAAAACTGAAATTATACAAAATTGTCAATTTGTTTTTCCCTACAAGCCAACTTTTCACCAGAAACAAAACGGTTGCCTCAGTTCCTTCGAAATGTATCCTTGATAAAATTCTAACCTTCCACCTTCACCCAACTGCAAATATATGTATTTTTATTTTTCTCACTTTCTGTTCAAAGATTTTCTCACTTGCAAACAATACAAAACCCACTTAAAAGCAGCAATATCAACAAATTATTTCAGCAAAACCAAGCAGAGACATGTAAAACGAAGTGAAAACTAAAAGTAAATAAATAAAAATGAAAAGAGACAAGCTTCACCTGCCAAACGAAATCTCAAAATAACGGCATAGAAAATTGCACCTTTTGGTCCGAGTTCTCGCCCCTAAGGAATAAAAATGCAACCTTGAGTCAAAATTTTATATTAAGCATTTTATCAAGCAAAAAGCTGGGAAAAAAAAAAAAAAAAGAAAAAGAAAAACAGAGAAAGTTTTTCCCATTTATAAACAGCAGAAAAAGGTAAACCTTAAAGTGGTGAAGGGACCGAAAAATAGCTTTTCCCTTGCGTCCTATCACCGACTCATCGGCCTAGTTCTTTCTTCAACTTATGAGAGGAATAATTTCTTGGAGATTAGGAAAGGATTTTTTTTTTTTTTTGGTTGATATCATGTGTCCCTTTAATCTTACTATTATTCTATTATTAATATTTCAAACCTTACACTAAACCATTTTAAACCCTTAACCTACCCCACTCTCATCACTAGGCCCGCCCTAGTGGCTTAATTAGGAAAGGAAATTCACAAAATCATACACTCTTACTAAATAAAATTAGGAATTTGGGAGTTATATCTCTTTTTTGTTTTTGTTTTTCGTTTTTTTTTTTGCTTTTCCCATTTCAGTATTTTTTTCTCTTGAAAAATCAACAAAAATTATAAATAGTTTTTAAAAATTAACTAATTTTAACCTAAAAATTTCATTTCAAATCGTTGCACCAATGCAAACTACACTTTTACAGTATCAAATTATGTTTAATATACAAATTTATATTATTTTGCTGGTCAACACTTACTTTTAACCTAAAAATGCTCAACATATCCTCAAAAAAGATAAATTAAAATTAAGTGTTATTTATCTTTTTATCTCTTATATATTGTAGGGGTGTACAAAAATAATTGCAAACCTCATAAATAGGCCACATCGCACCACCCAACCTGAAAGTAATGGGTTTATGTCAAAACAGCACTTCAAATGGATAAAACGGTTTGAATATGCCATGATAAGTGAACAGTTACGGTTTGACAAATGAACTACAGTTTTAAATCACATTGCCCCGTTTAGTATTTCTAATTATTATTTTATTATTATGATGGATTTTGGAGTTTAATTTTGAATGCGTGTAATGTAATAGATCCTAAAACTTATTATCTTGTATAACATGCAAACTGAACAATCCATTTTATTTAATTTACCGTTTTTATTATATTATCATGTTAGTATATAATCCCTTTTTCTTTTTTTCTTTTTTTTCTTTTTTTGCAAAAAAGAGTTGGTCGATTATCTTGATTACTTTTATCCTTTTAGTATGATCCTCTCTTTTTTTTTTTCGTCACGTGTAGTTTGAACCTTGAGATATGATCATAGAATTAGCTATTAGCAATTGTTGAACTTAATTCCGTAGTTTGATGTAAATGAACAAAAAAATAAAAAAAATAAAAAAAATCTTGCTTTATAATTAATGAAAAAGTTTTAATTTTTTTTTTCTTATTTTCTATTTTGACTTTCTCATTTGGTAATGGGTGAAAGATTGATTTGAAACAATATTACTTCAGTAAGATTTAAAATATTTTGAGAAATTAGTTATAATCGATCTATTCAAAAAATTGGTGTAAAACTCATGTTGCCAAACAAACCACCCAAATTGCCTAAACTTTGAGTAGTTATGATTTGTAATTTTCACAAACCGCCATAAGAAAAATCCATCTAAACCACCAAATAATTGCCCAAACCACTAGTCGTGCACCAATAGTTTTGAAGTTCTGTATTTTTATACCCTTAGAATATTTTTAATACATAAATCTAAATTTTTTCTCGATCAAGTTTATTTTGATCAAGAAAATACCTTAAATACCCTCAAAACTAAAATAAAAAATATAATTGAAGAAATTAATATTCTAAAAGGTTCTTTTGGACATTTTAATGTCCCAATGTAGAGTTGACCAATAAAATATATTGATTTATATATAGATATAATAGAATCGTAGAAAATACAAGATTTTAAATTTTAGGGTTTACTTTATCAACAAAATCAAAACTTGTGGGGTAAAAAGTGAACGATCCAAATTAAGTTATTCTTTTAAAGGGTATTTTGGGTCAAAATTAAGTGTTTACCTACAAAAAAAATAGATTTATACATTAAATGTCATTTATGGTATAATAACACAAAACTTCAAAATCAGGGTATAATTTTTGAATAAAAGAAAAATATAGTGTGTAAAATTATAAATAACCCTATCAAAAAAGCTACATCTAATTACAAAAAATTTTCTTTTAATTGCCAGCATTAACCAAAAGTCGATTGTTCTCACCCGAGTTACTCAAATTAACACGTCAATGGAATACCATTTATTTTCGTATTATGAAATTGTGGACTATATATATATATATATATATATAAATATATAAATTTATATATGCAATAGTTTTCCCTCTTCATAAATCTCCAAAACACCGAGTTTTGAATTTACGAATTAATCTAACCCATTGTTATATCAAAGGCATGCATCCATAAACGTTAGTCCATTAATTACTAAAGATTAAGGTCAATCTATGAATTGATTATTTAGTGACGGATGTTAGTTCTTAAACTGAATACTAGTAAGTTTTTCAGCTAATAATCTATGGTTTCATCCGTAAAGAACATAATAGCTATCGTGTTCCAGTACAATGTCTTCATTCACACAGATGCTTTTCTTATTTGTAATCACTATTATAATAACCCAAGACAAGATTATCCTACTAGTTGAAAAATAGACTGGCGATATAGTCTTGTCAAACTAAAGTATCCAACTTTATTTATTCACTGCAAACTAAAGGTTTGTTTGGTTGGTTAGTTTGAGTTAAAATATTTTAGTTGTAATAGTAAAATTTTATGAATTTTCAGAAAAGACAAAAATCTTTTTGGGAAAAAGACAAAAATTTTTTGGGAAAAAGACAAAAAAAAATATAGTTTGAGTTGAAATGAAATGATAAGGCAAACAGGGGCTAAGTTTTCATATTGGGCCTTTAATTATGTCTTTTATGTTACAAATTTTTCGCCCACATAACTAAAACAAACGTTTGATATTGGAACTTTATCATAATGCGATTCTTACAATTGTATTAAATTTACAATATATATTTTTATTCAAATAAAATTAAATTGCAATTAACTTTAATTTTAAGATTAATTCACAATATACGAAAATATAAACTATTTCCACTGTATATCTTAATCTGAACCATACAAAATGTAGCACCCGTAAGAATTAATTGTATTTAAATAACTAAGTGAGGTTAATTAGTATGCGAAATAATGATTATAAATAATTAATCTGGATTTAAAATTTTACAAAATTAAAGTTTAAAATTATTTTCTGAATTTGCATTTTTATCGTTCAATTTTTTATTATTAGGACATGATCCCTACTTTTTCGAATAATTTCAATTTAACCCCTGTTAGCTTTCAGAAATTTTCTGCAACCTACGTGGATTCCTTACCTTAAAATGAAAAATTTTATCTTCCCAAGTACTGAAACAATCAGACTTTTTATAAAATCTTATCAAAAGAAATTGTAAATTTCTTTTTGTTAGTTATTGTTTTGTTCTACCTTTATAAATCAAACAAAACACCCCTGATCATTTCTCACCCTCATGTTCTGTCTCTCTATTTGTTAGACCCCTGATTCTTCCTCTCAAAAACCTAGAAAGATGGGAAACTCTCTCACCTCCCTCCCTCTCTCAGTCTTTCTCTACTTCTTGCTCTCTCCTTTTCGTTTGAAGAAGCTTGAAGAAAGATTCAAGGAATCAAACCTGAAATCAAAACACCGAAGTCAATAACACTTCAAACTCCTTAAAATTTTAAGTTTTTGAAGCATTTAAAATTAGGGTTTTGTTTCAAAGAGAATATGAATCGTCTCGTTCAAAAATTCAGTTTGCATCAATGAATCCACTATAAAATATAAGTTTGTATGTTTCAAATATGTTTTATGTGTTTATTATGCTTTAAGAATTGAATTTAAGCAGGTTTTTGGTTAAGCTTCTACTAAAATCAAAACTAAAAAACCTAGTTTCCACGACGATCCGATCAATTGAACAGCCTATTTGGTTGACCAAACGGCCTGTCTGGTCAAGTAGATGAGTACAGGACTAGAAGTGGACAATCTATTTTGGCCGGTCTACTGGACATGCTTGATCAATCAACTGGATAGAGACATAATGTGTGCAGGTCTCTAGATTTGACCTTCAAAGTCTCTGATTTTTATTTTTAAAATCATTTTAAGGTTGATATTTCAGTTTGCAAATCTTTTTGGTATGAAATAAAAATTTTGAAATAAACACAAAATAATAATATTTGAAGTAGTACTGGAAAGCACACATATTAGATCTAATATTTTGGCTTAGTTAAACCTTGTATTGTGACAGATAATAAAATTGTTTGTACTACTTAATTTTAAGGAATTTGAGACCCGAGCAAGTAGCCTTTGTTCTCGTGATGAGAAGTTATTCGTATATTAATTGTAGTGACGTAGGATACGCACCACCCCTCTTTTGATAACGTAATTTGGCCATGAAAGTTGTTTTATGGATTATTTGAAGAATTGATGGTTTTAATGAAGATGTTTGTGAAAGTATACTATATGATATTTGTCAAAACTTATAGTATATGTATATATTTATTTTGGAAAAATGATTTAGACTTGGGCTTAGAAGGCTCAAGCATTTTTTAAGAGATTACAAACCACACGGTTAGAGACCTTGTGGGTGGTTTTTATACTATAGATCTATATTAAAGGTCAAGATATGGAGTGGAGTGCATATCCATGGGGCAGGTCTTGAAACTCGCGCGAGCCACTTTGGTGGATTACTGTAGTAACAGTGTTTATTTAGTTTCATATTTGGTACAATTTTCCTCTCAATCTTATTTTGTTTAATTCTGATTATTGTATTTATTTAAATGCAAAAAAAAAAAAAAAAAAAAAAAAATCACATTTTACAACTTGTATATCCTACTGAGTGATATGTTCACATTTTATATGTTTTAAACCCTCCCAAGTGGAGCGAGAAGTAGCACGAATTAGCTTGGATTTCAAGCCTGCTGTGTGTATCAGTGTATTATCTGTTGTAATTTTCTTTATTTTCCTTTCCTCCATTTTCTTTCCGTTCCAAGTTTTGTAATAATTGAAATCCAGAAGGTGTGATCGTATGTCCGGAATGTATCATATTTTTATTTACTTTTCTTTTTTTTTTTTCGTTTTTGTATGTTATGGGGCAGTTGATCCGTTTTGATACCGAAGGGGTAATTTGATATTTGGTATGATTTTTAAAAGTTAAAATGAATTAGCCTTGGGATAATTTACATAGTGGGAGTAAAATAGTCTTTTTTCACAAATGGATTAATTTTAGAATTTTATACAAACCAGTGGGTTGATTTTGACCAAAATAAATAAATAAATAAATAAACTTGCCATTTTCAGAAATAAAGGAAAATTGTGTGATCGACGTTTAATTACAAGTTTTTCTTTAATTAATTCCTCCACGTCACCAATCTGTTTTCCTATTTATTGTATATTGGTTTACAAAATTTTTGGCCGTTAGCTATGGCTGTTTAGGGGCTTGGGGCAGATTTTTCATCCCTTGGAGGGGGTGGTGGCTCAAATCCCAAAAACAACAATTTCGCTTTTATAATTTTCTTCTCTTTCCTAATTTTTTGCTTTTTGTTGTTTTTTTCTCTCTCACTTTTTATTTTTATTTTTTTTCTCATTTTTCAATAACATGGCATTTTTTGAATGGGTCTATAATAATATTTTAAACTTTTTTTTTCCCACTTTCTCATTTTAACCTTTTTTTTCCCCCCTACTTTCTTACTTGTCTTTTTTAATTTTACCTTTTTTTTTTTTTTTTGATATCATATATTCTACCTATTAACAAGACTTGTTTTCATCATCTGATAGTAATACTTTTGAGCACTAGGATCGGTTTCTGGTGTGCCGCCTGAGATAGAAGTATTTACAAATAGAGTGAAAACCCATCAAATTGATGTCTGGGATAATTTTTCATAAAGTAGTTCTTACGACCACATATAAAACATCTGGTTGCCCATTTCTTGTTAGAATTCTTTCTCTTGTGGAGTAACTTTTATGATCCTTTCTTCTTGTGGAAATGCTTGTTTCTTCCGAAGCTTCTTTTTTATTCTATTTTTCCTTCATCAAAATTACTTTTAAATATGTTTTACTTAAACGTTTTATTATATTATTCAAACATCTTATTTGACTTGTGTTTCTTTTTTCTTTTTCTTTTCTCTTTCTTTTCTTGCCTCTTCATTCACACTCCCCCCCCCCCCCCCCCCCCTAGAATCATTTTTTTAAATATGTGCTTGAATTACTTTTTAATTCTTTGGTAGTGAATTACTTTTTAACTCTACGTTTCCCTTTCAAAATTGTTTTTTCAAATATGTTACTGCATAATTTTTCATAATTACTCAATATATTATTTTGTCGAAATGGTCATTATAAGACATTTATTAACTATGCTAATTATGGAAAAATTTTCTCAATATTCATCTAAAAAAAATTTCTCAATATTTCTTTCATGTAATATTCAACAAGTAAAAAAATCATTACTCAAAAAAAAAAAAAACAATTAAAAAAATATTAAGTGTGATAAAACAAAAAATAGTGTCGTGTGTTTTATTTTATAAATTCAATCTATTTCTTTTTATATATGATTATCATGAACCTATAAATTCTATATAATTAATCATTGCATGATAATACCACCACACATGCAAAGCACGTGCTTTTTTTACTGGTATATGCAAAAGCACCATTATTCGAACATTATTATCCATTATCCTCTTTATTGGGCTTTCGGCTCACCTCTGTTTTATATTTTTTTTCCCTCCAGAGTTCAGCACTCCTAATCCCAGTGTGATGTTTCGATTGCTTTGGAGTGTTAGTAGACTTTCCAGATAAATCAGTTGGTATTGATATTTTTGTTATTTAATTATGAGATATTTTGTAGATAGTATAGGCAAAATGTATCAGTCAACCTCGTTGCAGAGTTGTATCATTTTGATTGAAGCTGTAAATTGCGGACTATTTGATAAATTAGTGGAATTTTAAAGCCTCCGGAGGATTATATCTTACTTGTTAATTTATGTAAAATCATTTCGTTGGATTTTTGTAAATGAGTTTTATTTCGCATTAATTAACTTTGATTAAGGGTTTGGGTCGTGATTAAAATGTTCTTTTTCATTTTGCAGGTGACCGGGAACTAATCCAAATACTATGTGTATCCACAATTAATGTTGTGTTTTGACCCCAAAAAAAAAAAAAAAAAAGTGTCGAACATTTTGCTCTTTTCTCAACCTGCTCTTAAAAATTGGACGAAGAAGAGGATTAGAGGGTATTTAATTAGGGAATTGCAGTGTTAAATTAAAAAAAAAAAAAGTCTTCCTTTAAAAAGAAAAGTCAACTAATTGTGCAAACTATGCAACCGAAAAAAAAAAAAAAAAAAAGCTTGTTCCGGGAATTGCACCAAACACATCTTGAAATATTTTTTCAAATATTTTTTTTAATCTTTTTCTTTTCTTTTCAATTCAAAATCACTTTTACTGTTTGTATTTCCAAATATCTATAGTAAATTTAAACTTTAAAAGTTCATAATTTTATTGTTTTAGATCCCAATGAGATGATTATTTTTTTAAATTGCACAAAATTTCAAAAATAACAAAATAAGTTCCATTTTTACGTATTTGTTTTTTCTAACACATTTCAAGTTCTTACACTTTTTTTACTCCAAATAGTTTCTTAAAAAAATTTTTTTTTTTCAACCAAACATATATCTCCAAAACTTATCTTAACTCCAATCCAAATATGTCCAGAACTTCTTTTCCAATACCTCTTCCAAATGGTTAAACTATCCAAAGGGAAAAAAAAAAAAAACAATTAAAATTCTTAACCTAATAAAGAATACTTGCCAAGGTGCATCCGTTACGGAAATTACATGTATGAGCAAATATATGGCATGTTTACATACATGTAATCGGAGTAGGCTTGAATCGGAGTTGATAAGATTCAGAATTAGAGTATGTTGTTTACTTGGGTTCCAGGAATTGGAGTCGGAATCACTGTCAATCCCATTCATGTGTTTACTTAAAATAGAAATCGGAATCAGTTATTGTAAATTTACTCATATATCTTTTTAGTTAATTTTGTGTTTTCAATTGAAACAAGTAGATTATATGCTAAGTATTTTAATACTAAAATGATTATTTTTTCTGCTAAAAAAAAGTAAAAAAATTGAGATAAATTATTTTGTTCTACTAATTATAGAACTATTTTCTTGAAATATATGTTTATTTTTTAAAAACATAATGTTGAGATAAGTAATTTATATGCTATAGCAATTATATTATGAAGATTATTTTTTAAATAAAAAATTCAAAATTTGAGATAAATAATTTATTCTAGTAAATATTTAAATTTTTTTGAAATATAAATTTGCTTAAAAAAACATAAAGTTGAAATATATTTCTAAAATTAAAATTTTATTTGTAGTTGATTTACTATGGCTCACTTTTTTTAATTTTGCTGGAGCATTAAAAAATTTAAAAAGCAGCATTAAAAAATTTAAAAACAAATGTAGGATATGATATAATCATTTTTTAAACAAAATAAATCTCAAATCATAAACATATCAAATAAGCTCCAAGCTGGGGGCAAAGTAGTAATTTAACTTTAATACCAAGAGTGGGAGTGCTAATCCGCTGGGGGGTTTGGGATTGCCAATCCTCTTATTCAATCCCAAATTGGTGTGGGCCCCACACAATTTTACTTCCATTCCAGTATTAAAATAAATAAGTAAACATGAGATTGATTCCTATTCCCCATTCCGATTCTTACATACATAAGTAGTACATTATTCTTGGAAAGTAAACAAGCCAATAAAGTGCAGAAAGATATAAGTTTGCTACAATATATAAGTAGTACATTATCTTACATTGCTTTGTACTTATTTTAGTTTGAAGATTTCTTAAATACATGCACTAAAGTAAAGGAACAAAAAAGGAATAAAAAAAATATAAGGGGTAAAATTGTTCATTTGGTCCTTAAATTATAATCAAAATTATGTTTTCACTCCTTATTTTTTTCCTTGATCAAAAAGCTCATCAAACTCTTTAAAAAGGACCAAACGTTCGTCCTTTTTATGAGTTTAGAGAGCTTTTAAACTTTTTAAGAAATATCTAAGGATCAAAACGTAACTTCATATATAGAAGAGTGAACAAGTTTTTTTTGCTATTATAATATATAATTGTAAACAAAGTAGTACAATTCAGTTTTCTGCATTCCTCGCCGCACGAGAAGAAATTTATTTTGAAGAGGTTCAGCTCTCATTTATGGTGCATGCAATCGTAAATACAATTCTCATTACACTCAGTGTCATGAAATTGAAAAAAATTTTGCAATCGTAAATACAATTCCAACATTGCATATAACATCGTTTTTGGCAGGACAAAAATCTTTTGTCTACCACTACTGGAACTCGAAAATCATCTGTGTGGAAATTAGCTGATGAGCTTGATGTAAGAGAAGCGAAAGAGGTTGTTGTTGTCGGCATAGATTCTTTGATTTCTAATGAAATCACCATTAAAAAAAAAACCAAAGCACTACCACCATATTGGTACACAGTACTGATCTCCTTCCTGCTTTAAAGTTCATAACTTCCTCCTTTGCTAATTAACCTTGCTTAAGAAAATAAAAACACCAAACGATTTGGTATATTTTTACGGGTGGTCTTGATTAATTGTTTTGCTATTACTTATATATCGTGGTTAAATGTGTTGAGAAATAATTTACAAATCAATCCGTTTTGCCCTTTGTATACCTATCAAAAGTCGTGTTCTTTGAGTTATTTATTTTTATTTATGAGAGTTGTGCTATTAAGTCATATTAAATGGTGTGACAAAAATTTTACCACGGTGATGTAGTATTCTTCATTTTAAATGAATCGAATTTTATGTTAAAAAATTAAACAATAAACGGAATGAGAATTTCCAAACTCATGTTTAACCACGAAGGGAAAAGACCTAATTGAAAACAAGAAAAAAATAGGTGCCCCAATTAAGAGGACATTGAATCAATGGTCAGCTAGGTCGTTAGAATTGTTACGGAGATTCACCCTACCCACTTCCTCCAGTAGGACTGTCTTCTAGGGTTCATCCTATAGCTATTTACGACCCGATCTATAGCACGCCACCCAATTACGGCTACTAGCAACGGTCTGTCCTTGCCCCTCTTTATCCATTCGACATGGCCACAGTCAGACATCCTTTCTTTTTATTGAATGTAGGCCATTTCGTTTCAAATGGATCAAGTTGATATACCTTAGGCCATTATGTTTTATGAAGACATAAAATAGACTGTCTGCTATAAGAGGGCTACTTCACTACTACTTTCACTGGAAGGCGCTTTGCTTGTGTTATACGTAAGACATCTAGATTGGCTTGGCATGGTAAGAGCTACCTTTGACTTTCTTCCTTCCTATCTACTAGAGATGGCTCAAAGAACAAAACAAGACACAGGAACAAAATGAGAAAAGAAAACACCAAACTTCCTTCACGGAGAATAAGCTACTACTACAGGCACTGTCAGCTACTAGACTACTCTATGACTTGCATATGTCAATTATATTCTATCTCCAGAAACTTAAAGCTATTGTGGGAATAGCCTACCTAGTGTAGTACTACTTTCGGCCGATCCGCCTTACTAAAAGTGTCCTTAATCGAATGCCAAACTAATAGATAGAACGATTTCTCCTATGCCAGTTAATTGGTTGAGATGAAGCTGCTGCGTGCCACTTTGCTACCTTCGAAAGAGTGGTTTTAGCTCGCATTCTCCCTTGCCTGAGCCAAAGAGGCTAACCCTCAATTCTCATCAAAGTGGTGGTTATAGGCCAAGTCTAGACCATTAGGAATGTAACTACGCAAACTACGTAAGCTAAAAAGAAAGACAACTAACCAGGCGAAGCAGAACAAGCAAACGAATCAACTTCTGCTGTCATTGGGTTGGAACCATTCTTTGAGTCTAGCGGAAAGGAAAAATACACATGTAGTAGAGGTGACTGAGCAAGCCAAGAAAAATGCTTGGATAAAGAAGTAGGGGAGCTGCTTTCGCTCATAGCTTCAAATGAAAGGGAAGCGAACCGTGAACTTGAAAGCTCACTCTCACCGTTGCTAATTGTAAGCTCACTTGCAATCTTAGGCCCAATCATGGTAAGCTCAATTTTAGGCCTAGGAAAGGGAACACGAATTGTTGCTATCCGTCACGATCACTATTAGGCCCAGTAATGGCTCACTTCTTATACGCTTAATTTGAACGCTCACTATTAACTTGCATTATCACTTTCAAGATTCACTTTTAACTTTAACTTTTCAATCTGAAATAGCAACTTGAACTTATAAATCTTACTTTGAAATCTGAACTTTAAAAATTGAAAAAAGCCCTTTCTCCTCCTCTCCTTTGATGCATTGGGACATCGAACTAGAAAGCTGAATTTGGACTAGTAAACTAGTGAAAGCAATAGTGACGTAGCTCAAAAACCTAGCAAACACCGGCTAGATAAATAAGGTAGGTTGCTAACTCAGGGGATTCTTTGTCGATAGAAGGTATTTGTAAAAGTCACTAATGAAGAGAAGCTTTACTAAAAGAGAGCTACTTCACTATGAAAGGTACAAATGCAACGGGTGACAATTACCAAAAATGACTCGACCGCTAACTCAATCCCACGGGTAACACAAGGCCGAAGATGGATGCGAAGAATATTTGAAACCACTCTCGAACCATGACACGGATTCCGATCCAACCGCCCATGATATGGTAAGAACGAAATGGAAAGGCCAAAAAAATTGATTCTATGTACAAACGTTAAGGCTCTATCAATAGAAGCTAGCCTATTTTTATTTAGTTAGAGAGGAATGATTCCCTCTTTTGAGAACCGCCATTCACACACCATTCCTCCCCACTAAAAAGAGTGATTGATAACGTAAACAAAAATGCAGAAATGAGTGTTCCCTAAAGCTCTCTTCTCTCCCCTTTTTTAGCCAATACCATCAACCCCATTTTCACCTTTTTTAGTCAAAGCCTAAAATCTGATAAATAGAAGGAAAGGAGATCAGAAAGTTATGTAGACAAATTGACTATAATATAGGTTGGATGTTTTCATGAGCAGTAAGCAGCGAATTTCCCTTGATTATGAGAAAACTGGTGGCTGCGTGTGAATTCTTTCAAGGTAAGGGGCGATTTGATTCGACATTGTTTTTTACTCTGATCTGATCGAGGTGGTAATCTAGTCAGAAGGGGATAAGGGTTGGGGTATCTAGCTACGGGGAGCTGATCATGCCATAATCGGTTTTGTTGGAAGAAATTGGCCATTCTTTGTTGTTGATGTTGTACCAAAGCAATCGACGCCGATGGCATTTTCGCTCGGCTTGACACTACAGGCTCTTGATAACTCACACTTGGGTTATTAAAATGTCCTACCTCTGAAATGTAGAAACACTAGCTTGACCTTTAGTCACCATAGCAATCCATTCCCTAGCTACGTTGTCCATAGAGCTAGCACTAAAGGGTGCAGTAGGCATACTCCCCAATATCTCGCTCATCAAGCCTGCGAGACTAGGAGATATCACCAACACCCCTTGTTGGGCCCCTGAAAATTCAACATATCTAGGTGGGGTGCTCGGGTGGTATAAGGGATATTTCTCTCGCTAACTCGGATAAACCAGATGGTAAGAAAAATAAGGAATTTGGAGGAGAGGCTGGATGATAAGAAGGTGACTTCCCCGCCTATTTGTGAAGTGGTTGGGCTACCAGGGGGATGCTCAAACTCTTTCTTCTTAACTGTGTTCTTTTACATAGAATAACTACCATTGGGACGAAAAACACTCATTGATATCTAACCCCCTTTTCTTAAGGGGAAGTTAGATGTGAGTATGCAACAAAAGTCCCTTTCCACCTAAAAAGGTATCAAATGAGTTCTTCTAGAACCCGCGGAGCGTAGGATACATTAGACTCGAGTACGTAAAATCCATTCAGTCAAGCAAGATAGGACTCGCGTCCACTTTAAACCTATGGGTCTAACCAGCCCGAACTGGAGACTCCCTTTTGGGGAGAGAGAGAGTGACTTTATAGCCCTTTATAGCGCTCTGCGACTTTAGAGATTGATTGACCCCAAGCTTACACATAATCCATACAGTCCCTATATTACCAATCTCTGATGTAGACAAACTACAAGTATTAGTCGTTTCAAACTGATAAGTACTCGTTGAGGTTGAATCTCAACTGCTGTGGTGGAGTTGCGCAAAAGAAAAGGTGCACTAACTTGCTAGTGTTGTGTTGCCTTTTTCAGCGCTACTTTGAAGCCCTAATCTAGTAAGGAGCGCTAGCCTTTCTTTTAAAGTAGGAAGCGACAGCCCCCTTGGAAGGGGGCCGCAGCACGTTAGGTTATCACCATAACACATTAGCCTTTTGAAGCGGGGCATTTGTATAGTAAAGATGAAACATCTTCAGTATTGTTAATACCATTTTTGCTTCTCCCTACCATTAAGGGTAAAAGAATAATGATATAAGTTGCTATTGATATTACACCTGGTTATGTACTTCATTCCTAGCTTCCCTAGAAGCTTGTGCCAAACACAAAAGTCTTCTTTAGAGGTGAAGGATGAGGAATGGATGTAGAAGCTGCATTACCCAAAACTTTACCAGTATATAATAAGTCAATTCCTTCCCATTTATGAGCCAATTGTCATACCCTACCTTTTAAATATCGATCTCTTTATCATATTAATGTATATGTATCTTCTCATTTCAGCAAAAGTGAATAGGTTGGTAACTAGTTCGTTGTATGTTCCAATATCAAACTATGGCTAAAGACAAGTAGGAGTGAATCAAACTTTCTTAACAGGTTCAAAAACACTTTTCTTAAGTTAAGGCAACTCACCTGAATAAAGAAAATTGGAAGAGATTTCATTAAAGTACAGAATCTCTTTCCTGTCTAATGTGCGGAAATATAATTTTTTAAAACAATGAGGAGAATTGCTTTGTTGAGTGTCCACTCCTTAATCTCTGGCAGGAAAGGAGTTAAAGATATCAAGTCAGAAGGAACCAAAGCCCGTTCAAACTTTTTCATACTACTTCAAATCTTCTATCCATCCCATTTATTAAAAATCCCTTGAATCAATGAATCTGGAGACAGAGGGCTAGCTGCTGCTTTATTTAAACAACTAAGATAATGTTGAAGACCTTATCTTCTTTTCTACATCCTCATTCCTTCTTCTTTCTGTATACTTAAGCTTCTAATGCTACGAAACCTAGCCTCATTGAACTGAACGTCTAACCTTCAAGCATTTGAAGACGGACTAATGTTTAACTCTTCCTGCTTTCATAGAGATGTTTTCTTTTGTGACCGTCGGGGATTACCCATATATTGATGAATAATCGTGAAGTTCAACACTTTTGAGGGATGGGAGTTGACTGACTGACAAAAAACTGACAGAAAGGGGAAAAGAGGAGTAAAACCATTCGACGGAGTTGGAAAGGACTTCGCTAATCATAATAAGGTTGGTCTTACCTTTGACTGGGGACTCGAATGATAAGATCGCTGATGTCGATCACCTTCTATGTCTTTGTCAGTGAAGTAAATCACCTTGATCTAAGTGATTCATAGTGTTCATTGTGAGCCCAATTAATGCCGAATCCAGGACCTCATTCACACTTGAAAGCCAGAGCTAGTCTTATTCCCACTGACCACTACTAATAAGATAAGATGAACCACTACCAGTAGTCCTTCTTCCAACAGATGGGGGTTCAATAGCTATTGATTTTGTCATAGTTTCTTCAACTCTACCACCCCCAGAGAAGTAAGTAAGGTAGCAGGAATAGATCTACTAGGCCTTGAGTTAGGTTTGAACTTTTTTCCCTCACTACTCTCTTTGGTTTTGCCTTTAAGAGGCATGTAAAGGAATAATTTTCATTGTAAACTATTCTCAGTCTCTATGATTGCTTGACTTAAACAAGTGACCTTTTTTTTTTTTTTTTTTTTTTCCCATCTATGAGATAATATCTCTCATTCACTCTTCGATCTAACTTTCTTTCTTTTTCTTTCAAGCTTAGCCTATCCCGTGGAAAAAGAAATTTAGTCATTGATATCCATATTAAAAGGCGGGTATTCTCACAGAAAGACCCCTGGTTCTTTACTTTAATCAACAGAGTCAGCCACTCCAGCAACTTTAGAACTTAGTTGATGGCCCAAACCTTATCCTGTTATGAGAAGGTAAATACGGTATCCAAAATTCTATGGGGATGGTTTTATAGAACAAGTAGAGTATAAAAATGAATATTTGAGTAACCCTCCAAGCTAGGGATATTTAAAAAAAAGGCCGTAGCAAGGAGACTTTAATAGAACAGTTAAAGTAAATCCTCAACTTTCATAGAATAGCATCAATGGGATAAAACAACAATCCAAAAACTAACTTTCCTGGACAATGTATATTGTTAAATGGTCGCGCTATAACAAATCCATAGTACCTTAACTTGCGGTTGCCATACAAAGTTGGTCACTTAAATTGGTCATACCCATTTATGGAGATTCAGGATCTGAAGAACTCAAATTAATGCCATGAAACAAGTAGCTATTCCTACTGCAATTAGGGGCTTCTTTTATTTTAAGCTAGCCCAAAAAAAATTCCACCTGGACTCCCCTCTACCAAAGAATCTATGAATTCCGGGTACCTGCAATAGCAGCAGGGATGGGAAAGACAAATAACCAGCCAATTACATATGCAGTTTGCCTTCCTTTCATCCTTTTTATAGAGTGGGCTCCTCCTTAGAGTTAACGAGATCTAGAGTCTTGGATGAATCTTCTTGAAATGGGTTAATCAACCCTAGAAGACTTGATGGCTTAATAGCCTAGTGAATAACTTGATTCAGAGAGATAACCTGGTCTTTACACATTCGTCCTACTTCTAAGGATAGATAGAAAAAGTTGGGATGTACCAGATGCGAAAGTAGTTCTAGTCCCAGCTGCTGAGGTGGCATAGTGACAGGTAGAAGCAATAACAGCAGAAGAAACGGAAGATCATATAGTGTATATTTAGTTGTTTGCGGTGGAATAGATTTAAGTGTCCGAGTCAGTAGATCCAGAGCAAATAGGCAATGACTTAGTTGCTTTTGTAGTTGATTCTAATCTCGATGTTGATCCAATGTAACTTACTAGTCATAGTTGTAGTAGCAAGAGCTTTCAAGTGACGTAGACATGTATAGATAATAGAGTGGCATAACTTCTAAAAGTTTACCAAGCTTCCACTAGGGTGGATTCCAAATGGCGGATTAGTTCTATTTTTCAATCATTTCTACTTAACAACCTAAGATTTACTAGCTCACATCTAAAAAGTGCCCGCATGCACTTATTTATCTTAATCTCTACCACCACTCAGAATTCCTACCTTAGAGATACTTGCTAGCGGGTGGTAGTGGGGTTTATTTGTTGCAGTCTCTCTCTCATCTGGATTTCCTCAGCGAGTGTTACCATAAAGTTCATTTATTTCCAAGCCTTGGTGGGTCGTACAAAACTGTTTGGCAAGTCAAGGGAAAAAAAGAATGGAATAGCCGTGAATAGGAAGTGAACCAGCAATGTTTCGATAATGCATTATAGGTTGTCTTCCTTCCACCTCTCTCTATCACCTTTCCTTATTTTAGCAGCTCATTAACGAGGAGGTTGTTTACCTACAAATCAAGTACTTTTGGGTTCAAATATTTGTTAGCTCTCAAGCACTTTTTTTAGTTTAATGTATTTTTAGGTGATCTTGTCGGATTTATAAATAAAAAAAGGAATTAGATGAACATGTGGCAAAATGGGATTTTGTAGAACTAATTAGAAAGAGCCGTGAGCAAAAGAAGCAAATCAAACCATGCCGGATCAAAGAATACCCAAAAAGAGGATCCTAAAGGCACTAAAAATAAGAATTAGAGAAGCAAGAAGCGGGTTACAGCGTACCAAAGAGGTGCTGCAATGCGCGCCCTTTGTTCCAGCCAGAAATGGCCTGGTTGCAGGTTACAGCATGCCAAATAGGCATTCCAACGCTGCTGCCAAGCTAGTGAAAGCCTGACTGCAGGCTGCAGTAGATGAAAGGCTCACTGCAATCCACTGCCAACCATAATATTTGTGCTGCAATGGGTCTTTCATCTGCTACAGCGTGCTTTCTGAGATGTTCTAGTCATTTTATGCGCATTGTAGCGGGAAAAAAGCATGCTGCAGCGCCCCACACACGTGAAAACCTAATTTTGAGGGAAAATGTGATGTTTTGGGTTGGCTAGAACTTGTGGAGAGCTTTTAAAGACCCAAAAATTCCAGGGATTGAAGGCAAAAACCCTCAAGTTTGGGAGAATTTCTTGGAGATTCAATGAAGATTGGTGGCTTAGAGCTTAGTTTCATCAACTAGTTCCTCGTTCCATTCTCACTTCCATCTTTTTTAGATTCTTAAGCTTGTATTTTTGTTCTTAAGCTTGTGCTAGAATGATAAATTGGATGTTTGGTTTGTTAATGGATATAAAGTTGGATCTTTTGATGATTAGCTAAACTTTTTAAGCTAGGGGGTATGATGTAGCTTGATGATGACTATGTTTTGATGATTTGAAGGATTGTTGATTGAATTTTATCTTGAATTATTTGTATTTCTTTATGCTTTTTCCTAATTTGATTTTTCATTAAATTAGAGTTTATTAGATGTGTGAAATTGGGCCTGAGAAAGTTAATTTCATACATTGGGACTTGGGAAATACTACCCAAAGTAATATTAAGTTTGGGAGGCTAATATTACTTGAATAATCACTAGATTAGATTTTTCTTAATGAGTGCTTAATTGATTGAATTAATAGGGATATTAATTTGATTAATTTTGCACATTATTTTACTCGGTACTCTGGAGAGGGAGTGAAATTAAAATTGGAACCTAGGATTAATGATTTGGGTGAAATTGATTGACAAGCTTTTGAATTGGAATAACATAATCTAGTTAAGTGAAATCAAAATCCCTAGCCACACATTATATTGAATTCCCTTTAATCCATATTTCTAATTGCATTTATTTAATTTGTTTTTAGTTTAATTTAGTTGCTTAGGGTAGTTCATTTTCCATTTTATGTTTGCTTAGATAAAGTTTGGTTGTGATAATCATGGTACTTAGCATCAATCTGAGAAACAATCCCTGTGGATATGACACTTACTTACTCTATAGTATCAAAAATTGACGACCTCGTATACTTGCGAGTTATCACACAATACTCATCTCGAATCTTGAATGTTTAGTGAATCGATCGCAATTGGTCTGACCGCTCAAGGCTTATCATTTACTAGTCCTTTTTTTAGTGATATCCGCTAGGTGATATGCACTCTTGATGTAGGGTACATCTATCAGGCCAGAATCTAGCAGTAACAGATTGTTTGCAATCTCAATAGCTGTGGTGTTACCACAAAAGAGCACCATAGGTTTCTTTGGACTAAATCCAAGCTCACTTAAGAGGATTCTTATTCAAGTAAGTTCCATAGTTGCATGATGAAGAGCTAGATATTCAGCTTCTCCATTGGACAATGAGACCACATTTTGTATCTTACTCCTCCAGATCACCAAGTTTCGTCATACAAATGACGCATACCCTGAAGTAGACTTTCTATCCAATATGGATCAAGCAAAGTCAGAGTTTGTGTAGCCCTCAATATCTAGATGTCCATGTGTGATACCCAAATTTTTTTTTATAAGGAACTGTTGTGAATTAAGAAATTAATTCATCAATATTCCTTATGCAAGTTAAAGTTTAGTTTATAATTTTAACCTAAAGTTATAAAATGAATTTTTACGATGCGACAATAAAATTCTATGTCACAAAATTATGGTTACATTATTTTGTGACCTTATGATATGCATGTTATGATAAGATTAGAAATAAAATTCTATGGTGTGACATTTAATGTCACATAGCATAAAGTTGCTATATCTTATGCAAAATAAAATAAAGGTAACTTTATGATATAAGATATAGTATAAGTTTTATAATGTGACAATTATTAATTTCTGTCACATAGTAAGTATATGGTCAAATATTATCTTAACATCTTAACATATATAAAAAAGCTAATAATGCTCTCACTCCTTTTATCATGCTTCAAGCCATTGATTTTTTTTTTTTTTTACTTCTCTTTTTTGCTTTAATCATTTTCTTTTTCTTCTCTTATTTATTTTCTTTTATGATTTTATCCTTTATTTATTTATTCATTTATCTTTTTCATTTCTCATTACTATATATACACACACATATACATAATCCTCTATATATTTATTCGATAACTTATATGATTTATTAATATGGTTGAAAAGGGTTTGTCTAAATTTTTTTGAAATTTTGTTAGAAGTTTTGATTTTTGTTCTTTAAGTTTTGTATGGAGTTTCGATTTTTGGTTTCTTTTTCTTATTTTTTCATTTTGTACTTTTTCTTTTCTCTCTCTCCCTTTTATTTTTATTAAAATTTTTCTTTAAACTCTTATATCTTTCACACAATATATCATTCATATGCGCAAAGTGCATGTTCAATTAGTTATTTAAAAAGGTTTGAAAAGCCAAAAAAAAAAAGTGACCAATTGATACATGTGTAGAAAAGTTTTCAAATCACCAAATACAATATTTCAACAGTTTTAGAAGTACGAGAATTAGCAGTTTTAAAGTGTTCTGTACAATATTTCAACCATTTTAGCAATATGGGAATTAGCAATCTTAAAATGTTCTAAACATGATTTTTATGCATATAAAAATGCAGTATCAAAGATTTGACATCAAATTTTTAATCAAATAAAAATTGGATTGTCTAACTTTTTACAAATAAAATTTAGACAAATTATCTTTTTCAGTATAAGAACTTTGTGGATAAGTCTTGACATAAGATAAGATTTCTACTAAGTTAATTTTTTAGTATGGGAACTTAGTGGATAATTGTTTATTTGAGATAAAATTTTTACTAAGTTACTTTTTCAGTATGAGGATTTGAGATAAAATTTCTATTGAGTTACTTTTTTAGTACGAGGATTTAGTGGATAAGTCTTGATGTCAGATAAAATTTCTACTATTGGTGGTTAAGTTTTCACATCAGATAAGATTTTTACTGAGTTTTTTTTTTTAAAAGTAAAAAGCCTTCTAGGATAAGTTTTGTATGCAGTAAAAATTAATACTACTTAAATTTTTGATAGTATGAGATTTTGGGAATTGTATTAGTGGAAGATGATGGAAAAATACTGTTATGCCAAGATAACAATCTACGAAATTATTTGTTGAAGATAATAACAAGGAATTATCTTCGATTATCTTAAATTAGAAAAATAAGAAATTTTGGATCCAATGGCTAGGGATTAAATAGTACTTTGATCAATGGATGAGATTTAATCTAATCTTCTCATCTTATCTCTTCTTCCACACACCAAAAAAGGCTATGATGTAATTAAAAATCTAGAGCTATGGAAGTGATTTAAATCTTGTTTGATCAAGATTAAGCTTGTATAATTTCACTAAGTGTCATTGAGCTTTACCTATAAATAGGCATCAACCCCCCACCCATTTTACTCAAAACTCAAAAATCCATTCTTTTTTCTCTCTAGATAAACTCTCTCTAGAAGTTTTCTTTGATAGTCTTAAGTTTTCTTAAGAAGATTTTCTTTCCCACCTCCCAAACACCATCCTAGCTTCTTAAGAGTTTGAAGAAATTGTTCAAGCCCCATCAATAAGTTCTTCTCAAGGAGCTTCTTATCCCATTCTCCGGCGGAAACTCTGATCGTTAAGGTAGTTTTCCAATCGAAACTTTAGTTATTTTTCTTTTAGTTTAAAATTTTATGGATTAATATTTAAGTAGAAATACTGTCAAAATTTTTAGAATTGGTGGTTTGACAATATAGAGTTTTTGATTGTTCATATGAATATGTTCATGATTGTGTTATTGGTAGTATAGAGTTTTTTAAGAAATTGAACGTAAATCAGAAATTTTTTTTTTTTTACATCAATTTGATCGTTAATAATTTTAGGAATTTAAATGACTTGCAATTAGATGGAAGCTATTAAGAAAATTTAGAAAATACTATGGAACATTGAACTATGGTGTTTATGTATGAATTTCAAAATATTTTGGAAGTGAAAATTTGATTTTTTTTGATGAAAATTGTTAAAAACTATTGAGTTTTGGATTAAAAGAAGAAAAAAATTATTTAAGGGAAAAATCAAACTTGGCCATAACATAAAAAATTTAGATGACATATATGTAACACCCCATCTATGTAGGGTTGTTATTTTGCTTATACTTATCTTACTTATTCATGAAAAAGTACTAAATTTTTTTTTTTCCAAACCTTAGACTTATATAAATATATGTACAAGTACATACTTAATTAAGAAACGTGGTTCGAACTTTTATAACATATCACACAACTGTTATTAAGTATTACATAATATGATGAATTCTCAAAACGCGTGGCGGTGTCCATTCCAAATTTCACAGTTTGCAGCACCATCATTCATAGTTATGTATCATACATTACTGATATGCTGCTTACCTACAGTATAAACATAAGTAATGAGCTTTCGCTCAGCAAGTACAACTTATTATCCGTAAAACCATCTTGACAAAGATATGCATGATCCATTTATGCTTTCTTATGACATTCTTTATGCTTCCTCATCACACTCTTTATGCTTCCATATGTTAGCATCTTTTTGGGCCCCTTACATAACATGAGTGTACATACCATGGCGCGTAGCCATGGAGTGGTTGGGACGGCCAGTCCAATCCAACTCAAACCATGGACCAAACCCGACCTAGAGCGGGTCGGTACGACACAAGGCAATTTGCTTGCCATTATCTTTAAAACTTGTTCTTGTTTTGAAACATCTTTGAAAAACCATTTCATACTTGGAAAATCATTCCATACTTGAAAATAGTTTCTTACTTGAAACTTGATCTTAGTCTTACCATGTGATTTATTATTAGTGGGCATGCTTCATGATGCCATAATAGTATAACATAAATCATATGTATCACATACATGAGTGTATGAGCTTTGAAAAACATGTAAAGCAACAAAACAATTTGCCTATGCTGTAGGCGGAGTTGTACTTACCTGTTATGATATGTCTTAGGTTTTGTTGCTCCAATTCAGGTCGCAACAACAGGTTACTTCCTGCTTTTTAAAAGGACGTAAGGTAAGTATCGTCCTATCTTTATTATAAATCATAATCATAACATGTTGGTATCCTAACTAACATCCATGGATAACCTTAATTCAATGTCCCCCCACACAGACTCATGATAACTCATTTGGTTACTAAGGTTTAGTTTGGTAATGAGTTTAATTTAAACTAAGTTGTATTTTTTTTATCATGATTTTTATCTTTTTCTGAAAAAGTTTTTGTTTTTTCTGAAAAAGTTTTTTGTCTTTTCTGAAAAATTACTATTGAAACTTAAAAATATTAAATTAAACTCATTTACCAAATACCCCCTAAATGTAACCTTAGGGCTTAAGGTCCTACCAACTTAATAGTATATTACTAGGTTACTTCGGGTAACCCTTGGTACAAGCGCAAGTTATATGTAGACCAAAGTCTTATTAGGTTACTAAGGCCCAATTTTTAAAAGTTATATCCTATTAGGTTACTATGGGTAACCATGGGTTTTAGGCCCAATTATTCTTATTGGATTATCCAGGCCCAAGTAATATCCCATTGGGTTACCATTGGTAATCATGGGTTTTAGGCCTAACCCAATGGCTTGGGTATCCTATCCGGTTACTAATGGTCATCTCTATGTAAATATGTTTTTCAAAATAATTTTAGCCCATATATTTATTATTATTATTTATTTTTGAACACAGATCATAAAACTTGTAAAATTCTAAAATCTATCTTTGAAAAAAAGTCCATTAGTTTGGTGATCAGTACATGTGCAGGAATTGCATGTTCATGCACTGTTTTGAAAAGCTTGTGCAGGAATTTCTTGTTTCCTGCACAGTTTCTAGAATTCAGTTTTTTCTTAAAATCCGTTTGGAATTTGAAAAAGTTTTCTTTACAAAAGTTTTAGATCTCAAAAAATGCTACAACTTTTGTTCTTTACTCAAAACCTAGTTCTGCCTTTAACTTACCCATTTTCTTTGTTGAACCTGCCTAGCCGTGCATAGGTCTGAGCGTGACCAGGCTTGGATTTTTGTAAAAACGGAGGCATTTGAGCCTTATTTTTGAAAACCTTCAATCTTGGCCCCTAGGATTTTTCATTTTCTATAACTTTGTAGTTTTAAATTTTCTCAAATTCGGCCTTTAAAGGCCTCAAATTCCTATTTCCAGATTACTGCCCAGTTTTGACCCGAAACTGCAGTTTCTATTTTTGTTGTTTCTTACGTAAAATTACGCACACACTAACTCGAACGGTTAAAATCGTGAGCCTACATCAAGCATACAGCGCATTACATACTATTTTCATTGCCATGCATACATTTCTATTCATTCAATCATTCATGCAAACCCATATGGTGAACCTTCACCAAACTTGGGTTTTTAGGGTTTCCTTGAACTCTACATACAACCTACATCACCAATTCACTTCTCATCCATGCAACATCATTCTAGAGTGTGTGGGGACATATTGCAACCATCTAATAGGCAATCACACATACCACATGCTGTCTAACAAATAAAATCATAACCATGCACCAAAACATAAATCAAAACCACTTATCCTAATCAAGTACAAATCTAAGCAAATCTAAGCTATTGCATGAAGAACAAAAATGAGCTTTTGATCTTACATACCAACATGAAATACACTTAGATTTTTGAATCAAAACTTAATCGAGAGGCTTAGGGATTTTGGAAGGATTACCTTAACACTTTGAGGTTGGGTCTACTCTTTGGTCCCAAAATTTTTCCTCCTTGCTTCCTTCCACCAAAAAACGACCCTCCACTCTTTTTTTTTTTTCTTTCTCTATTAAGTTCGGCTGCTAAGGGGGAAGGGAAAGTCAGGTGAAAATGAGCCAAAGTTTTGGGGTAGAATCCAATAAAATGATCCAAAAACTCCCCCCTTCATCACCTATTTATAGGTGAAAAATAATTTCTTTTTGGATTTATTTTTATTCATTAATTTGCAAATCAAACCCTATAAAAAAATAATTGCCCATATACCCCTTGAGGTGGCCAACCATCATAGAGCCATCTTGCACATAATTAATGCATATTTATCTTCAAACTTTTTAATTCAAAAATCCCATATTTATCATGAATAAGATGTCCTCCCATTAGGGCCTCGTTTGGCTTTCCTCCTAAAATGCAGTCCAATTTCATGCTAATGTAGATATTACCAATATTTTTTTTACTAATAACAGTACTGTTATACTGGACTATAGTCCAAAATTCATCTGCGTATTATTGGATTGCGTATTAATTTTTCTTATAACTTAAGGCTACTTAGCCCTTAATGTCAATAATGTGCTTGATTTTTCTATAGTGGTCTTGAACCTTATTCTTACTAATTCACCCATGATGATGGTTTTTCACAGTATAATTTCTATACTGCTTGCTTATACTGCAGTACTGTCAAAATCATGCCTTGGGTCATTCTGGTCAAACTTTGACTGGAATAAAATAATAAACTTTTGTTATGCCTTTTTCCTCAAAAGACCATATGCTTGACTAAGCAATCTATTACTGAGTCTTATAAAGCTATAAGGACTTATACAAAAACTTGATAAAAATCAAGTCAGGCATTTCATAAATTCCTACATGGCACAACTTTAATTCCTTAAAAGGGAAATCATAACTTTGTAAAATGCTAGTTATTACAATGTAGACGATCATTTTTCATGAAGAAACTTTTATCATATTCTTGACAGTTTGAAAAATATGATTTTTCAAAGATTAATCAAAACAAAGGATTTTTGTGGGGGACGCTGCCAAGCACTGCAGCCCACGGGCCATCCTTGGGCACTGTAGTGCCCAGAATTAGCAATACAGCATGCCTGGGATGCAAAAGCAGTGCCACAATGCTGCCAGGCCATGGCCATGGGCACTACAGCACCAGTGGCCAAGGCTACAGTGGTTGGCCAAGGAAAAAAAAAACAGAGAGATGGAAATTTTTTAAAAATAATAATAATAATAAAAAATCATGTGGTATTTTTAAAAACAAAAACTTTTTATAAATTAATAAGACAACATTAGATTTAAAAATTTTTGATCTAATTTTTCTAAGTGAAAAGTGTGTTTTAACTTTTAAAATACACCACAGTCTTATAACCATAGATTAAATCTTAAATTCTTTTTAAAAGGGAATTTAGGATTAACCTTATCCAAAGAGTATAAAAATTAATACTTGACTTGGATAAATTTTAGGAAGGGAATTTTAGTCTGTGGCCTAAGAAGGAAGTACAAACCCCACTTAAATTATGAAATATTGTTATTTATGTATTAGGTACATGCCATGATAAGGATGTTTTTCCTATGTTCATAAATTGATAATATGAATGCTATAATTTACATGATTGTCATGCTTAAGTATGTATAATGATTTGTTTGATATACCACAACTACGTATATGCCACACGTATAATTATGCCAAGGATCACAAGTATGCCTCCTGAAGATTAGGAAGAATTTTTCTTCTATTTTGCTAAGACTGAATGACAGCCAATATATACACAATTTACAATGAATGGCTTTCCTTAATAAGAAAAGTTTGACCATTAATTTACAACAATTACAGCAAGTGAAAAAATAATGTCTAATCTAGCTATTAATAGCTAATGACAACTAATCAATTAGCTTAAATTAAGGCATTAAAAAGCTGAGACTATTTCCACCCTCCCCCTCAAGCTGGATTGAAAATGTCATTCATCCCAAGCTTGGAACTTAAGTTTTTGAAGCTTTTCCGAGGCAATGCTTTTGTTAGAATATCAACAACATGTGAACTCATTGGTGTGTAAAGTAACTTAATAACATTGCCTTTTATCTTCTCCTTGATAAAGTGACGATCAATCTCAACATGTTTGGTCCTGTCATGATGAACACGATTTTTGGCAATAATTAGTGAAGATTGATTATAACAAAAAAGCTTCATAGGATCTTCTAGGTTAACTCCTAGTTCTTTAAGCAATCTTTTGATCCAAATTCCTTCACAAGTTCCATTAGCCACAGCACGAAATTCAGCTTCTGCATTGCTTTTGGAGACAACAGACTATTTCTTGCTTCTCCAAGTGACCAAATTACCCCATACATAGGTACAATAACTAAACCTTGATTTTTGATCAGTGACAGATTTAGCCTAGTCTACATCATTGTAGACCTCTACCTCTCGACTAGAGCCCTTTTTGAAGAATAATCCCTTGCCAGGTGTTAACTTCGAATACCTTAGGATCCTATAAATTGCCTCCATATGCTTTTCTCTAGGATCATTCATGAATTGACTCACAACATTGGTGAAGAATCCAATGTTGGGACGTGTATGTGAGAGGTAGATGAGTTTCCCTACCAATCTTTAGTACCAACCTTTATCAATTGGAGTACACTTTTTAGCCATTCCCAACTTGTGAGTGGTATCCATACGGGTGTTAGCTGATTTAGACCCCAGCATCCCACACTCAATAAGCAAATCCAGGACATATTTTCTCTAAAGCATAGAGATGCTCTTACTTGATCGTGCAACCTCCATTCCCAGGAAATATCTGAGATTTCCTAGGTCTTTAATCCTAAATTCCTTGGCCAGAGTTTTCTTCGAACTCATCCCTTCTTCTTCAAAATTGCCAGTGACAATTATTTCATCAACATATACTATCAAGATGGACAATTTCCCTCCCCTTGATTTTCTTACGAATAGAGTTTGATCGGTTTGGCATTGAGAATATCCTTGTTGCTGTATCACTCTTGTGAATCTTCAAACCAAGCTCTTGGAGATTGCTTAAGGCCATACAAAGACCTTTTTAGCTTGCAAACCTGATTTTTAGTGTCGGGAGTTTCAAAACCAGGAGGGATCTTCATGTATACTTCTTCTGTTAGGTCTCCATTCAAGAAGGCATTCTTCACGTCTAGTTGGAATAGAGGTCAATCTAAATTCGTAGCCAGAGACAGTAGCACACGGATCGTGTTGAGTTTGGCAACTGGTTCAATGTCTCTTGATAGTCAATCCCATATGATTCAGTGAACCCTTTTGCCACTAGGCATGCTTTGTACCGGTTGATACTTCCATCTCCCTTATACTTCACTGTAAAAATCCACTTGTACCCTACTAGATTCTTTCTTGGGGGTAGATTGATGATTTCCCATGTTTGATCTTTTCTAAAGCTCAAATCTCCTCAAGGACTACTGCCTTCCATGAAGGATTTTTGAAAGCCTCCTGAACATTAATAGGAACCACTGCATGTAACAAGAGCTCAAAACTTATGTGAGAGTCCTAAATAAGAGATGTAATTGCCCAAAGGATGTTAAGTCTATGATCTCACTCCCTTACGTAAAGCAATGGGCCCGCCTAAATTATCTTTAGGAATCTCAATAGGATCTTCAGGAATTGTGTTATCTTCATTCAATGAATCCGGATTAGGCTCTTGGTTAGGTTTCGGCAGTGTTTGAGATTCTCCCTCCTGTCTTGAAGCATGTGCTCTCCAAGAGCAGACATGGAACTCGTTGTTCATAGGTAAATCCAAGATCAGAAAACTGACTCAGAAGGTAGAGACTCGACATTAGGATTAACACTTTGGAGTACAAAAGGTAGAGACTCAACATTAGGTGGTGACTCGACATTAGGGTTGACACTTGGGAGTACATAAGGTGTTGGAGTCTTTAAAATTGGTTCTGGTGACGAGTTGAGATCATTTGATGGTGAATCATTGATATACCGATATTGGTATTCCTCATTGTATTCTCTCTCCCCCTAAATGGCAGTGTTGGAATAAAAAAGTTGATTTTCAAAAAAGGTGACATCTATCGAGTGGTAGTACCTTCTGGTGATTGGTGAATAACATTTGTATCCCTTCTGATTTGGTATGTATCCTAGAAAGATACATTTGATAGCACGAGGGTCGAGTTTCCTACGATTATGAGAATGAACATGGACAAAGGCTGAACACCTGAATATCTTTAAAGGAATTGTTGACACAAATTGGGAAGAAGTATAATGTTTGAAGAGAACCTGAAATGCTATTTAGAAATTGACTATTTATGATGGCATCTGATTTATTAGGTAAGTTACGGAAAGGATGGCATGCCCCTAAAAGTGTTTTGGAACATTGGTTGAAAATCTCAAGGAACGGGTAATCTAAAAAATATGCTTGATTTTCTGCTCTGCAATTCCATTTGGTTGGGGAGTGTCTACATGAGAACTCTAGTGAATGATTTCTTGATCTAGCAAATAAACTCCCAGTATAGATTTGAAAATTTCTTTAGCATTATCTATTATAAGAAATTTGATTTTTGTTTGGAATTGATTTTGGATCATCTTGTGAAAATTTTGAAAGACTTGCCCAATTTCATATTTTTCTTTTAAGAGGTAAATCCATGTCAAGCATGTGTGATCATCAATAAAAGATACAAACCAATGAAACCCCAATATTTGTTTTACATGAGATGGTCCCCATACATCACTATGAAACACTATGAATGGATGAGATGGTTTATATGGTTGACTAGGAAATGTCCTGCATGTATGTTTTGAAAATTGACACATTTCACCCTGAAATGACTTATGATTTTTATTTCTGAATAATGATGGAAACAACTTTTCAAGATACACAAAGTTTGGATGACCCAACCGATAATGCCATAACATAATATCATTATTGGAAATACTAAACAAGGAGTTATAAGAACCTAGACTACCAACTTGTAGAGCTTGTCCACTTGGAGAGTCATTGCTGGTGAGAATTCACGTGAGTTTTTGAAGAATTTAGTGACACAGTTATTGCCTTGAGTCAATTTGCTGATAGATAACAAATTACAATCCAAATTTGGAACAAAAAACACAGAGTTAAGTATCAAATCTTTAGTTAACTCCACTGTTCCAACCCAAGCCACTTGAGACCATGTTCCAGCAGTAATCCGCACATACCATTTCTCCTTACATGGATTGATATTAGCAAATAATTGTGGATCACTAGTCATATGATTAGAGGCACCTGAGTCAATAATCCAGGTAATTGATTTTCTCGTATTAGCATTAAAAGCGTGTACAATATTACCTTTGTGAGCCACTGATCCCAAGGCTATGATAGAGGAGGAGGATGTACTATTTTGTTATACAAACAACTGTTGGAGTAATTTCAATTGTTCCTTGCTAAATGGAGAAGTCCTGAGGCTTTCAAGTTTTTCCCCTGAAGTGGCTAAATTACCTATGCTTTCCCTTCTGTAATTGAACTTTGTGTCTTCAGGTCTACCGTGCAAATCCCAGCATTATCCTTTGTGTGACCTAGTTTATGACAGTGATCACATTTTGTCCTCTCCTTTCTTTGCTTTCCAATGTTGAATAGGGATTGTCCTCCTTTAACCACAAGTGCGGTTGCTTTGGGATTATTAGTTGGATTATTGGTACCCAACATGACTTTCTTGCGGCTTTCTTCATGCTTGACTTCAGCAAATGTCTCTCTAAGATTGGGAATTGGCCATTTGGAAAGGATCCTTCCACGCACATCATCCAAGTTCCTATTGAGTCCTATTAAGAACTCGTATACTCACTTTTGTTCCACAAGTTTCTTGTAATACAGAGCATCATCAGGACACTTCCATTTGTGTTCTTCAAACACATCAAGCTACTGCCAATGGTGATTGAGGATGCTGAAATATTGGGTCATGGTAAGATCTCCTTGCCATTGATCATGAAGAAGACACTCGATGTCGAATAGCTCGGACATATTCTCTATGTGTGAGTAAGCCTCCTTTGTTACTTCCCATATTTCAGCTACGATTTCATGGAGGAGAAAGTTTTCCCCTTTTTCATTCATCATGGAGTTGAGCAACCATGACATGACTTGATTGTTTTCTATTTCAATGCTCGATAGGTTTTGTCTTCCTTTTTCGGCTGGATAATTTCTCCGGTGAGGTGTTCATATTTCCCTTTCCCGGATAAGAAGATGTGGACTGATTAAGACCATTGTAAATAGTTTTGGCCATTCAACTTGTGACTGGTGATGGTGAAGGGCTGACTGTCGAAGGCTCCTAATTGGCTAATAGAACTTGGGATGATCTCCATCAAAGATGTTCTTTTCTCAATGGGCTTTTTCTTTTTTCTTTTTTTTTTTTTTCGGTATGATTGCACGGTTTCTAGGGTTAGCAGAAAAAATGCCATCTAAGACAAAAGAACCATGGCTCTGATATCATGAATGTAACTCCCCGACCTACGTAGGGCCGTTACCATACATACTTGTACTACATCTTGGTTTTAATAATTTAAACTTATTTGAAAGTTTGAGAATAATTTTTTTTTTCAGTAAAACACATATAAATAGATTAGCTCACATAGTAAACTTGTCGTGCATACATACTGAAATGAAAAGACATATTCAAGTCTTCAACTCCATACATATTGTATAACATAATTTATTTTTGAGATATATATATATATACATATCAACTCAAAAGAGCTTGCGGAAAACTTACGTATTGGTATCCCACACCGTCCTTCACTCGCCGCATCGTCCACATGGCCCATCTATTAAGCTGCAGGCTTTTTACCTATAGTATGAAATATACTGACGAGCTTTCGCCCAGTAAGCACAAACTTAATATCACAAAACGTAACAAATATCGTGCAACTTATGCATGAACCAATTATGTTTATTTATGAATCTTTTATGATCAATTATTGACTTGAACTTATTATCTTGCTTTAACATGTGGGCCCCTTGTGTACGTACTAAAAGCGCGCAATCACCAAAAAGTTAGGGTTTGCAAGGCCCTTAACAATTCTAGAAATCATGTATACCTTTATGATCTGGCGGAAGGTTTTAATAACTTGAAACTTGGAATCCTCCACGATCTAGCGGGAGGTTGATACGGCACTTTATTTGTCATAGTTTAGTCTTAGTCTTGTTACTTTACCAAGACTAAGATTCTTTACATGTGATCTCATTAGTCACGATGCATGTACTACATAGACATAGCATGACCATAAATCATGGCATAACTTGACATATCATGACTTAACATGACTTAACATGGCTTAACATGACATAATATGGCTTAACATAACATAACATGACTTAACATGGCATACCATAATTTGACATGGCATAACATAGCTTAACATATCATGACATGGTATAACATAGCATATATGAAAACATGTCATATACTTGAAAATAGTTTACTATATTCCATACTGTAGGTGAGGTTTGTATTTACCTGATATGCTATGTCTTACGTTTTGTTACTCCAAATTCAGGTCGCAACAACAGGTTACTTCATGCTATTTAAAAGAACATAGGATAAGGATCCTATAAATTATAATCATAAAATGGGTAGCCTTACCAACATCCATACATGTCCTTAGTTATATGTCCCCCTTACATACACATGATAGCTTACTGGGTTACTTAGAAGTAACTCTAGAGTTTTAGGCCAAACTGACATACTCAGTATCTTGTTAGGTTACATAGAACATAGGATAACCTTGGGTATTAAGTCCGAACACACATAAATAGGATTAGGTTACCAATCCTAACCTTGGGCCTAAACCTTAATATTCTCAACCCACATCCTATTGGGTTTTAGGTCCACTAACCCATCTTAGTACCTTGTTGGGTTACATTGGGTAACCCTTGAGGTAGTCAAACTTGGTTAACTAAAGTCAACATCCTATTGGGTCAACTTGGGCTTTGGGCCAAGCCCAGTAACTCAGGTATCCTTCCCAGTTACCGAAAGTCGTCATCTTGTTAACAAATTGTAAGACAACTTGGTTCAAAACACACTTTTATTTCTATTTGAAAAACTTAACATTTTATGTTCTTTCTTTTCAAAAATCCTTAGTTCAACTCATGAAAAGTTGTATCTCTTGAGTAGGATTTGTAAAAATTACTAAGCGCTGGAAACTGCCTTTGGAACAGCTTCCTCCAGTAAATTTATCAGTGTATGTGCAGGAATGTCCTTTTCATGCACTGTTTTAGAAAATCCTGTGTATGAATTTCTTGTTTCCTACACAGTTTTTGAAATCTAATTTTATTTAAAAATTTGGGTCAAATTTGAAAAAGTTTTCTTCACGAAAGTTTTCAATCTCGAAAAGCCCTACAACTTTTGTGTTTAACTCGAGACCCAGTTCAGACTCTATCCTACTCAAATCCCCCGTTGAACTCACCTGGCCATGCATGAAGTTTGGGGAAGGTCAGGCTTGGATTTTTGTAAAAACTGAGGCCTGTGGAGCCTTATTTTGGAAAACGGTCTATGTTGCCCACTAAGAAAAAGCCTTTTCTACAACTTTTATGTTTTACGTTTTTCCCAATTCGGCCTCTAAAGGCCTCAAATCCTGATTTCTAGAAAACTGGCAAGTTTTACCCGGACTGGCAGTTTTCTTGCTTAAATTCGTTTTACGTCCTAATTCGCGAAATCTAACTCAACCAGCCACCGCGGGAGCCTAAGATCAGACATGCAACGCTTTTCTAACGTACCATCTCATTATTCACATTCTTCAACATTCTTAAACATTTTTGGGGACATACAACCTTAGCATACATCAAGCATACAAAACCCTAATTTTCATGCAACCAATCACATAAACATGCACACTTTGAAATTTAAAACCACCTAAGCAACTAAATCAAGCACCACATAAAATTTCTAATCTAAGGCATGGAAAATAAATTGAGCTTATACTCTTACATCCAAGGCTTGAAATACACTTAAATTTCCAAATTGGAACTTGAATTGAAAAGCCTAGGATCCAAAGAGGCTTACCTTAATCAAATTCAAGAAGTTAGCTTGCTTAGTTCTAACTTTTCCCCTTTTTCCTTGGCACCTCCATAACCGGCCTTCCCCTCCAAATGGGGTCCCAAAATTTTTCAGCAACCCTTGCTTGTTTCTTACCAAAATCCGATCACCTCTAAACACTTTTCCCCTTGGGTTTTTATTTTTTTCTTTCTTCTTTCTTTCTTTTTGAGTTCGGTTTTTGAGAGGGAAATTTAGGCATAGTTTGGCTAGGTTTCTCAAATTTTGTGAACGAAATGGTCACCCCCCTCCACCTATTTATAGTGATGTGTAACTCTTCAAAATTGCCCAAAAGTCCTTGAAGAAACAAAATTTTACACAAAAACCCCCCTTAGGTGGCCGGCCACATCAATTTTCTTTAAATCAATAAATGATGTCATAATTCTTGGTGAGGTGAGGGTCATCATCCTAGGGCTTTGTTTGGTTTTTTCCTTGATATGCAGTTCACTTTCATGCTAACACATATATTTTCAATACTGCTATCAACTAATAACAGTATTGCTACACTGAACTGCAGTCTAAAATTTATCTGTGTATAGTTGGACTGTATAAAAATTTTTCTTATTTCTTTAGCCCTTTTGCCCTTAATATCCTACTTGGTGTGCTTGATTTTTCTATGGTGGTTTTAAATCTTATTCTTGCTATCTTGTCTGTAATGACGATTTTTCGCAGTATATTTTCCGTACTGCTTATCATATAACAGTACCGTCATACCTTTGACCTTTTCGGTCAACCTTTGATTTTTCAATCAACCTTTGACTTTTCTAGTCAAACTTTGACCAACATAAAGTCATAGAGTTTTTCTTCCCTTTTTGCTCAAAACGTCACATGCTTGACTAAACAACTTACTTATTGAGTCTCATAGCTAATTAAATGAGAACTCAAACATTTTCTGATAAAATTATGAATTTCACATTGATATTCATAACTTTCATGAAACATTACATAAACACATAGTACGGACTGAAATTCCTCATGTATAAGGAAATCATGAGTCCGTAGAAATTTTCGGTTATTACAATCCACTCTCCTTAAAGAATTTTCGTCCTTGAAAATTAAAACAATTCTAGGTGGCATTTCTTATATCCTCTTCACGTTCCCATGTTGCTTCCTCAATCTCACGATTTCGTCATAGAACCTTAACTAAAGGTATAACCTTATTTCTTAGCACCTTTTCTTCTCGTGCCAAGATTCGAATCGGTTTCTCCTTGTAAGTCAGATCCTCGTGAACCCCAATTGGTTCATGATTCAATACGTGTGATGGATCCGAGATATATTTCTTTAGCATCGACACATGAAATACATTGTGCACATATGCTAATTCTTGGGGCAAAGCCAGTTTATAGGCCACATTACCAACTCTTTCAAGTATTTGGAATGGCCCTATATATCTTGGACTTAATTTCCCTTTCTTTCCGAATCTCATGACTCCTTTGAATGGAGCAACCTTGAGAAAAATCAAGTCTCCTACTTAGAATTCTAGAGGCCTTCTGCGTTTGTCGGCATAACTCTTTTATCGACTAAATGCAGTTTCCATCCGTTAACGTATAAGTTTTACGACCTCAGTGGTTTTCCGAATAAAGTCCGTAAACACAAGTTCTTTCTCTCTTGTCTCATACCAATGGACTGAAGATCTACACCTTCTTCCATACAAAGCTTCATAAGGAGCCATTCCAATCGAAGCTTGGAAACTGTTGTTGTACGAGAACTCAATCAAGGGAAGCTTCTTATCCCAGGTTCCTTTGAAGTCCATCATGCATGCTCGTAACATATCTTCTATAGTCTGAATGGTCCTCTCTGATTGTCTGTCCGTCTGAGGGTGAAAAGCTGTACTGAATGTAAGCTTTGTACCCATTGCTTGATGTACACTTCTCCAAAATTTGGAAGTGAAACGACCATCACGATCTGAGATAATCGATTTTGGAATCCCATGGTAGCGAACGATCTGCGCAACATAAAGTTCCGCTAGCTGATCTACTGAAAAGCTAAGCTTAATAGCTAAAAGGTGCGCAGACTTCATCAATCGATCAACAATCACCCAAATAGCATCGTTGCCGCTGTGAGTTTGGGGTAAACCAACCACAAAATCCATCGTCACTTGGTCACATTTCCATTCTGGGATTGAAATTTTCTGCAATTCTCCCCCTGGACGTTGGTGTTCAGCCTTCACTTTTTGACACGTAAGGCATTTACTGACAAATGTGGCAATGTCATTCTTCATTTTGGGCCACCAAAAACTTTCCTTCAAGTCTTTGTACATCTTTGTGGCTCCAGGATGAATGGAATATGGAGTCTCATGAGTCTCTTTCATGATTTGCTCCTTCAACTCGTCCTCATTAGAAATGCATAGTCTATTTTTCCGATAGAGTATGCTCTCGTCAGATATGTTGAAGTCCGACTCCTTTCCTTCTAAGACTTCATTTTTCGTCCTAAGTAGCGAGGCATCTCCTTCTTGACGCTCTTTCATGCCATCCAAAATGGTAGGTTGGAAGGTTAGGACAGCTAAACTTCCCGTAATAAGCTCTATTCTAGCTTCCACTAGCTCCTTCTGAAGAGGCTCGATCAATGACTGAATTGACATCAATGAGGAAGACGACTTCCGACTAAGGGCATCGGCTACTTTGTTAGCCTTTCCAGGATGGTAACGGATATCTATGTCATAATCTTTCACTAGTTCGAGCCATCTTCTTTGTCTCATGTTGAGCTCTTTCTGTGTGAAGATATACTTCAAACTTTGATGATCCGTATAAACTTCACACCTAGTACCATAAAAATAGTGTCTCAGATTTTAAGCGCAAACACTGCTGCCGCAAGTTCCAAATCATGCGTCGGATAGTTCTTCTCATGATCCTTAAGCTGTCGTGAAGCATGAGCAATCACTTTTCCATTCTCCATGAGAACGGCTCACAATCCTATATTGGAAGCATCGCTGTATATCATGAAGTTCCCTTCCTCTACAACTAGGATTGTGAGGATTAGAGCACTAGTCAGCTTACTTTTTAGCTCTTGAAAGTGTTCTTCACACTTTGCAGTCCATTCGTACTTCTATCCCTTCCGTGTAAGTGCGGTGAGTGGCACTGCGATCTTAGAAAATCCTTCGACGAAACGACGGTAGTAGCCTGCTAAGCCAAGGAAACTACGTACTTCGGTGACATTTTTCAGAGCTGGCCATTTACTTACTGCTTCAATCTTGGCCGGATCTACAGATATGCTTTCCTTAGAGACTACGTGTCCTAAGCAATGAACCTTCTCCAACCAAAATTCACGCTTTATGAATTTAGCATAAAACTGGTTTTGCTTTAGAATCTGTAAAGCAATCCTTAGGTGCTCCTCATGTTCCTCTTTTGATCTTGAATAAATCAAAATATCATCTATAAAGACAATAACAAACTTGTTCAAGTAATCTTTGAACACTCGATTCATCAGGTTCATAAAGGCAGCTGGAGCATTTGTCAATCCAAATGGCATAACGAGGAACTCGTAGTGTCCATATCGCGTATGAAAGGCCGTCTTTGGAATATCTCCTTCCCTAATTCAGAGCTGATGATATCCTGATCGCAGGTCAATTTTCGAAAAAATTAAAACTCCTTTCAATTGATCGAACAAATCGTCGATCTTAGGCAAGTGATACTTATTCTTGATGGTAATCTTATTCAATTCCTGATAGTCAATGCACATCCTAAGAGTGCCATCCTTCTTTTTAACAAACAAAACTGGGGCTCCCCATAGTGAATAGCTCTGACGGATAAATCCTCGTTCCAAGAGCTCTCGCAACTAAATTTGCAATTCCTTAAGTTTGGCAGGTGCCATCCTATAAGGTGTCTTGGATACTGGTGCCGATCCAAGAAGTAATTCAATCTCAAAAGAGATTTCTCGCTCTGGTGGTAATCTTGGCAAATCTTCAGGAAAAACCTCCATAAAATCCTTGACTATCGGTACTTCTTCCGGCCTACTCTTAGTTTCTTGCATCTTATCCACCATGTTGGCTAGAATCCAATACATCCTTTTGCCAATAACTTTATAGCCTTTAGCGCAGAAATGAACATTTTCAGCTGTTTTGAAATCGATCCTTTAAAAATAAACTCTTCGCCTCCAATTGGCTTGAACGTGACAATACGACGTTGACAGTCTATAACTACGTTGTATTTTCCCAAGAAATCCATACCCAAAATGACATCATAGTCATATAGGTCAATGATGATCAAATTGACATACATTTCCCTATCACAGATAATTATTGAAACGTGACGTATCCAATAATCAGACAACAAAATTTTCTTGGGGGGTAATGCAGTTTTGAAAGTTCTTCCGATCTTATCGCTTCCTCTACCTAGTTTCTTAGCGAACTTAGGTGATGTGAATGAATGTGTGGCTCCAGAATCAATGAACACGTAGGCATCTTGTTGGGCAAAAGGAAGCTGACCTGTCACCACAGTGGATGGTTCAGCTTGAACATGTTCCTTGGTGTAGACATAAATGCGTCCTTGAGGTTCTGGAGCTTTAAGTCTGCCTTGAGAGATTGCAGGTCCTTCGAGCTTCATCTGTGTTGCGTGAAGTTGATATCCTTGACCTTTCTGATGGTTTTGCGGATTCTGGAAATTAGCATTGTAGTTCTTAGCATAGTGGCCTTCCTTGCTACATAGATAGCAGTGATTAGTTCCAGTACGGCAATCTCCTTGGTGCTTCCTCTCACATTTCTGACAAGTGGGATTACTGTTGTTATCAGGAGTATGCTTCTTTTGGGGAAAATTCTGTTGATTCCCCTGTCCTCCTGCATTCCATTTCATTTTCTGTTGATTATTGTTGTACTGTTTGTTGTTGCTGTGTTGATCAATAGATCCTCCTTGACCTTTCTACTGCGGAGTTTGGCTTGGTCTTGCTTGGTTCTGCTTAGCTTGGGCTTTTTCTTCATTCTTATCCTTAAAGAACTTAGCCCGTTGTGTTCTGTTTTGTCCTACCCATACTCAGCTCGAATTGCCTGACTGACACATTCAGCAACGATGATTGGTGGGTAGAGGCCACTGTTAATCACTACAGCCAAATCCGAGCAGAACATCCTCATCATCTTTCTTACTTTGTCCCTCTCAGAACTAATAAGGTGAGGACAAAGACGTGCTAGCTGTTCAAACTTTTTAACAGCTTCAGCTACAGACAGATTACCCTGGCGAAAATTATTGAACTTATTTTGTTGAGCTTCCATAACCTCTGTGTTGAAGTATTTCTCCTTAAACTCATCAACAAAGTCCTCCCAAGTCATTTGAGTAACATCTCGCCAGATCTAGACTGTTCCCCACCAGAGGCGAGCATCTTTCCTTAGCATAAAGGATGCACAGAGGACTTTCTCTTGATCATTGAGCTTGAGAAAGTTCAGGATAACCTGGAGGTCGATTAACCAATTGTCGGCCTTAATCGGGTTTGTTGACCCTTCAAATTCCGGTGCCTTCATGCGCCGAAATTTGTCATATAACTCTTCCGGAGTTCGAACCAGGGGCGCTGGTAGAACAGCTACAGGTGCAACAGGCACTTCAGGGGCTATAGGGTTTTCTGAAATCACCGGATCAGCATCAGGAATTTCCGGTGCAGCATGTTGATTCACAGATGCTGGTGGAACCCTGGCATCAGGAGGTCCCTGATTCTGCTGAGTCAATTGAGCTCTAAGCCCACCTATCTCTTGTTGTTGGGCTAACATCATTTGCCTTAGTTCATTCATCTGGGCCGCAAGATCAACATCTTGGGTTTGTGCCATTCTACGCTTTGGTGGCATGGTTCTATACAGAAAACAATGAAATAAGCTTCTTGTTTTAATAAATCAATGAAATCATGTCTCTTATACAGAACCATAATCTTAATTCCATATTACAGTATAAAATGGAACGTGTCTGAATCCATCATAACCTTGTTCATATCTGCTTCATAGCATGAGTACATAGTCATAACTTTTAAGAAGGTAAAAAACTTTCCCATCATGTTCGTTCGTCACCTAATTGCCACCACCAAGCCAAGATACTGCCTAACGTCGTCCCTGTATCCAACATTCTTATGTGGGCAAAAGTTCCACAAATACAACATATGATTTCCATAATGTTGATCCAATTCCTCAATATGAGAAGTTCCCAGCTATCACCATACCAGGGTGGAGTAGTCCCTTAAACATCAGGAGTATCATTCTCCAGCGTGACCATTGACGAGAGATGCTTATTACGCACGTAAGTTCTTAACTAATTCTAATCATAAGAAAAATAACTTTACTTACTTGGGCCGTTGCGAAAACGATGTGAAGTAGGCTGGTATGATACCACTCTGATACCAAACTCTGTAACGCCTCGACCTATGTAGGGCCGTTACCATACATACTTGTACTACATCTTGATTTTAATAATTTAAACTTACTTGAAAGTTTGAGAATATTTTTTTTTTCAGTAAAACATATATAAATAGATTAGCTCACATAGTAAACTTGTCGTGCATACATACTGAAATGAAAAGACATATTCAAGTCTTCAACTCCATACATACGGTATAACATAATTTATTTTTGAGATATATATATACATATCAACTCAAAAGAGCTTGCGGAAAACTTGCGTAGTAGTATCCCACACCGCTCTTCACTCGCCGCATCGTCCACATGGCCCACCCATTAAGCTGCAGACTTTTTACCTACAGTATGAAATATACTGACTAGCTTTCGCCTAATAAGTACAAACTTAATCTCACAAAACATAACAAATATCGTGCAACTTATGCATGAACCAATTATGTTTATTTATGAATATTATATGATCAATTGTTGACTTGAACTTATTATCTTGCTTTAACATGTGGGCCCCTTGTATACATACTAAAAGCGCGCAATCATCAGAAAGTAAGGGTTTGCAAGGCCCTTAACAATTCTGGAAATCATGTATACCTTCACGATCTGGTGGAAGGTCTTGATAACTTGAAACTTGAAATCCTCCGAGATCTGGTGGGAGATTAGTAAGACACTTTACTTGTCTTAGTTTAGTCTTAGTCTTGTTACTTTACCAAGACTAAGATTCTTTGCATGTGATATCATTAGTCATGATGCATGTACTACATAGACATGGCATGACCATAAATCATGGCATAACTTCACATATCATGGCTTAACATGGTTTAACATGACATAACATGGCTTAATATGACATAACATGACTTAACATGGCATACCATAACTTGACATGACATAACATAGCTTGACATATCATGACATGGTATAACATAGCATACATGAAAACATGTCATATACTTGAAAATAGTTTACTATCATCCATACTGTAGATAAGGTTTGTACTTACCTGATATACTATGTCTTAGGTTTCGTTGGTCCAAATTCAGGTCGCAACAGCAGGTTACTTCCTGCTATTTAAAAGAACATAGGATAAGGATCTTATAAATTATAATCATAAAATGTTGGTAGCCTTACCAACATCCATACATGTCCTTAGTTATATGTCCCCCTTACATACACATGATAGCTTACTGGGTTACTTAGAAGTAACCCTAGAGTTTTAGGCCAAACTGACTTACTCAGTATCTTGTTAGGTTACATAGAACATAGGGTAACCTTGGGTATTAAGTCCGATCACACATATATAGGGTTAGGTTACCATCCTAACCTTGAGCCTAAACCTTAATATTCTCAACTCACATCCTATTGGGTTTTAGGTCCACCAACCCATCTTAATACCTTGTTGGTTTACATTGGGTAACCCTTGAGGTAGTCAAACTTGGTCAACTAAAGTCAACATCCTATTGGGTCAACTTAGGCTTTGGGCCAAGCCCAGTAACTTGGGTATCCTTCCCGGTTACCGAAGGTCGTCATCTTGTTACCAAATTGTAAGACAACTTGGTTCAAAATCCACTTTTATTTCACTTTGAAAAACTTAACATTTTATGTTCTTTCTTTTCAAAAATCCTTAGTTTAACTCATGAAAAATTGTATTTCTAGAGTAGGATTTGTAAAAATTACCAAGTGCTGGAAATTGCCTTTGAAACAACTTCCCCCAGTAAATTTATCAGTGTATGTGCAGGAATGTCCTTTTCCTGCACTATTTTAGAAAATCATGTGCAGAAATTTCTTGTTTCCTGAATAGTTTTTGAAATACAATTTTATTTAAAAATCTGGGTCAAATATAAAAAAGTTTTCTTCATATAAGTTTTCAATCTCAAAAAGCTCTACAACTTTTGTGTTTAACTTGAGACCCAGTTCGGACTCTATCCTACTCAAATCTCCTGTTGAACCCACCTGCCCGTGCATGGAGTTTAGGCACGGTCAGGCTCGGATTTTTGTAAAAACCGAGGTCGTTCGAGCCTTATTTTGGAAAATGGTCTGCACTTCCCACTAGAAAAAACCCTTATCTACAACTTTCATGTTTTACGTTTTTCCCAATTCGACCTCTAAAGGTCTCAAATCCTGATTTCCAGAAAACTGGCCAGTTTTACCCGAACTGGCAGTTTTCTTACTTAAATTCGTTTTACGTCCTAATTCGTGAAATCTAACTCAACCAGCTACCGCAGAAGCCTAAAATCAGACATGCAGCGCTTTTCTAATGTACCATCCCATCATTCACATTCTTAAACATTTTTGGGGAGATACAACCCTAGCATACATCAAGCATACAAAACCCTAATTTTCATGCAATCAATCACATAAACATGCACACTTTGAAATTTAAAACCACCTAAGCACCTAAATCAAACACCACCTAAAATTTCTAATCTAGGGCATGGAAAATAAATTGAGCTTATACTCTTACATCCAAGGCTTGAAATACACTTAAAATTTTCAAATTGGAACTTGAATTGAAAAGCCTAGGGTCCAAAGAAGCTTACCTTAATCAATTCAAGAAGTTGGCTTTCTTGGTTCCAACTTTTCCCCTTTTTCCTTGGCACCTCCACAACCGGCCTTCCCCTCCAAATGGGGTCCCAAAATTTTTCGGCCACCCTTGCTTGTTTCTCACCAAAATCTGGTCACCTCTAAACACTTTTCCCCTTGGGTTTTTATTTTTTTCTCTCTTCTTCCTTTCTTCTTGAGTTCGGTTTGTGAGAGGGAAATTTGGGCATAGTTTGGCTAGGTTTTTCAAATTTTGTGAACCAAATGGTCACCCCCTCCACCTATTTATAGGTGATGTGTAACTCTTTAAAATTGCCCAAAATTCCTTGAAGAAACAAAATTTTACACAAAAACCCCCCTTAGGGGGCCGGCCACATCTCTCTAGAACCATTCAAGAATTCTTTCCAATTTTCTTTAAATCAAGAAATGATGTCATAATTCTTGGTAAGGTGAGGTCATCATCCTAAGGCCTTGTTTGGCTTTTTCCTTGATATGCAGTCCACTTTCATGCTAATACAGTTATTTCTAATACTGCTATCAACTAATAACAGTATTGTTACATTGAACTGCAGTCCAAAATTTATCTGTGTATAGTTAGACTGTATAAAAATTTTTCTTATTTCTTGAAGTCTTTTTGCCCTTAATATCCTACTTGGTGTGCTTGATTTTTCTATGGTAGTTTTAAATCTTATTCTTGCTATCTTGTCCATAATGATGGTTTTCACAGTATATTTTCCGTACTGCTTATCATATAACAGTACCGTCATACATTTGACCTTTCTGGTCAACCTTTGACTTTTCGATCAATCTTTGACTTTTCTAGTCAAACTTTGACCAACATAAAATCATAGATTTTTTCTTCCCTTTTTGCTCAAAAGGTCACATGCTTGACTAAACAATTTACTTATTGAGACTCGTAGCTAATTAAATGAAAACTCAAACATTTTCTGATAAAATTATGAATTTTGCATTGATATTCATAACTTTCATGAAACATTACATAAACACATAGTATGGACTTAAATTTCTCATGTATAACAGTATAAGGAAATCATGAGTCCGTTGAAATTTTCGGTTATTACAATGAAGATTGGGAAGAATTTTTCTTCTATTTTGCTAAGACTGAGTGACAGCCAATATATACACAATTTACAATGAATGGCTTTCCTTAATAAGGAAAATTTGACCACTAATTTACAGCAATTACAGCAAATGAAAAATAATGCCTAATCTAACTATTAATTGCTAATGACAACTAATCAATTAGCTTAAATTAAGGCATTCAAAAGTTGAGAATATTTCCACACCTCCTTTACATAATTGCCACATTTTTACAACATGTTATGTAAAGGCCATACTTTACATTTATGCCATGGATTGTTATGTCATGTCATTACATCATGACTAATAAGATCAAAGTTAAAGAACACAAGTCTTAAAACTCGTCTTTGAATAAGACGTTAAGTTAGACTATGATATTAGGCATACTCAAATTCACTTAAATTAATGTTAAGACTAATTCAAGATAAGTTAGGATGTCATACCAACCTCCCTTTAGATAGTGGAGTATCTTGTCATGTTATGTTATATTCTGGTTTAAAGTTCCAAATTTATTTCTAGAATTGATAGGGACTTTTTAAACCCTAACTTTTGTAGGAATGCGAGCACCCGGTACGCACATAAAGGGGCCCACAAATAAGAAAGATAATAAGTTTATAATGGAACATTAGACATCCATAATTGAATATAATCGGACCGCGTCTTAATTCCATAGGTTGATCATTCATCCACACATGTCATCCATGTTTTTAAGAAATGCGAGATCTATGTTTATACTTGTTGAGTGAAAACTCGTTAAATATATACATATTGTCAGTAAGCAACCTGCAACTTAGTGCATGGTGGGAAATATATTGTTGAAGATGATGAGCAAGCGCAAACGGTATGGATACCATTATGCAATTTATTCCGTAAAAACTATTTTAAAATTATTATTATTATTATAAAAATTTTAGATTATACTATAATAAAGTTTATGATATGTAAGACCTTAGATAAACTATTTTGTTAAGACACACACAAAGTCTTAAATCAGATATAAAATGGTATCTAAAAATGTGAATTTCAGTTATTAGGAATGTGACCTCATGTAGAAAGAAATGTAATTAAAATGAATGTGAGTTACCCTTATTTTACATTTCTTTCTGCATGAATTCACATTTTTAGTAACTGAAGTTCACATTGCCGGATACCATCCAGTACCGGATTTAAGACCATTCCTATACACACACACACATACATACATTTACGTATTTCCAAATATCCAAGTCAAAGTATTTTTAGTACTTATAAGTAATCTAGGGATGAAGTTTAAGAATGACAAGTAAGTTAAGTAATCAAGTAAGTCAAGTAACAGCCTACCTATGTGAGTTATTACAATGTTGATATCGAAACGGTATCCTGCCACCCTACTTCACTTCACTTCAAATCAATTCTACATTTGCCCATCAAAGATGATTTATTTTAAATTGAAATAATTGCATACTAATTTAAATACTACTACGTTACTACCTTAGTTATGACCATGCTGGTTGACACCAAAACCAAACGAGATGGCTTCTCTTTTGAGGGGCTTGGTGCCACCTCTTTATGATGAGCCAGGTTTATACAAGTGAATTGAGGACAATCATCTTGAGATGATGCTCGTTTAAGAGTTATTTTAATGTTTTTCAAGTTGTTTTTAGTGTGTTTAAGTATGTTAGGAAGTAAAGGACTCTTCAAGTAAATTATGCGAATTTGATGCAAATTTTATTGGACACAAAGCTCATGAAGGACAAAGAGCCAAGGCTATAGCCCTAGAATTGAGGTCTATAGCCCTAAAAGTTCGACAAGGCAGGGGCAGAATCTAAGCACTACAGCCATGGAATTGAGCACTGCAATGCTCATTCGTAGACTCTAGAACAACAATAATAAGGGCTGCAATGCCCAAATTTCAAGGCTACAACCCTCATTCGCAGAAGTTTCCCTTTCTTGTAATTGTTGATTCAAAAGTTGCCCCTTTTGGAACAAGTTTATAAATAGGAAAGATTAGGGTTGTCTAGGGGCTTAGTCTTTGGTTGTTCTTTTAAGCTGACAAACCAGAGATGAAGAAGAGGAAAAAGAAAAAAAAAAAAAAAAGGAGTTGTTAGGATTTAGTTTTTAAGAATTTTATTTTCATTTTTAGTTTTAGGTTTTGTTTTCTACAAAAGTTTATTTTTATTTATGAATTTGTTTTCTTTTTCTGAGATTGGAATTTGAACTCAACATGTAATTTGAATTTGTTTTCTTTCATTTTTGATTTTATTAATTGACATAGGATTGTTTCTTCTATCTTGTGATTAATGCTTCTAATTAATTGGTCACTAATTAGATTGATTTGGTAACCCTAATGACTTTGGAAAAGGGAATTTTGTGTTCAACCTTAGATAGAATGACATATGATCTATGTGTGGAAGCCTTGAGTTTATGTAGGATAGGAATATACCTATGTAACATGTGTAACCATAGAGAGAGCCTATACTTAATGAATCTTTCTTAATCTAATTCTCATAGGAATATAGTAAGTTGATTAAGGGGGGTATTTCTATCTGACCATCAAAAGAGGCTTTTAGATAGCTTAGAACTATCAGTTAACAATTCAAATTGATTAATTTATCTAGGGAATAGTAGAGAGATTCAAATGAAGTGTGAAGTGAAGATTGTAATCCTAGGCTTTTTCTTATTAGTTTTATTAATTTTTAATTTGTTCTTTTTGATTATTCAAATAAAGTTAAAGTTACTGTAATTTCAGTAATTGATAAACAGTAGTCCTCATGGAAACGATACTCTACTCATTACTTTATTACCTGTTAACAATAACATACACTTACGTTAGAAAATCCACCGCACTCAACAGCGACAAACGAGAATCTTTGGTATTCTTGCAATAGATCAACTTAATAGAGACGATCTTTCTCGCCTGTGATGTATCCGTTCACATCAAGAAAACTGATCAATGATGCTTACGTATGATGGATGGACACGAATGACAACCTTGGCTATTCTATCGAAAAGGATGACAGTAATCACGACATTAACTTCAACAAAATTCCAATGGATAGTGACTAATCTGAAGAAGATGCGAACTAGCCTACCCTCAGTAGACTAGTACATGACAAGTTGACAAACCCCTTAATGACAAAAATGATCATAAGATTATGGTGCTAATATAATAAACTTAATTTTCGTTTAATCAGTTAAATGAAAAGTCAAACTCTCCATGATTTCTTCAAGAACCATACCTTCTCTCCTAGACAAAAGACCCTTTTTACGCAACGCATTGATTTATTGTAACCGTCAGAAGCCTTATTGACTTTTTATAGTATATAAAGAATTTGTACGGTAAGTACAATTTTAAAAACAACGTGTCTGTTTGGTAATGGTAGGACTTCGGCCATAGGGCAGACGCCGAGAAGAACATATCAAAATACTGGGGATCTGGATGAGGCGGTGGAAACAACCCAATCGGTTGAAATGAATGCTGTTAAAGCAAATATGAAACTACGTTTGAGGGCCAAGAGCAAGGATTGTAGGCTTTACATCAACGTCTTGATGTACAAGGTCAGATGAGTTACAATCCCTTAATTTGGACCCAGAAGAAATGCCAGCAAGATGTGACCATTCCTCAACTTCTCATCCGACAGAAGAATCTGTACGAGCGCTTTAGCCAAATGCAACCAAAGGAGTTCCCAGGCTCTTATGATTTCTCAACCGCAAAAGAATTGTGCTCAATCCAAATCATCCTAAATTGATAACTTTGCATATATAAAGTCCAAAAATGATGATTTTTTTTTTAAAAATTACATAGAATTTCGAGCGAACAAAACAAGCTCCATATTGATAATTTTTCTAACCGTATTTAAAGTTTTTATACTTTTAACTCTCATAATTCAAATGCCTTACCAAACACATAACTTAATTCAACTCAAATTCAATCCAAAGAACTCAATTCCAAACCATGCACCAAACGCATGCTTCATTTTTACTCTTAATTATACTCTTTACATACTTCATATAATTTAAAATGTTGATTAAACTCAAGCCCCTATAAAAACAACTTTTTTGACTTCGTTCTTGTGTCCCACAATCAGCCAGCCATCAACAGACCAGCCCACTTGATCAGCATTTGTCAAATATGGAAGATGTCGAAGGTGTCTACTAACCAGTCGAAGAAATCACTATTCATGCCAACAACATCAACCACACAACAAATTCGATCTTAAAAACTATGGTATCAACCTTTCTTTTCAGTAAACTTGATAGTTTGTGGGCAAAGTTCACGTGTTTCTTTATCAGATATCCAATCGGTAAATTTATGATATCTAACATCGGTGTTGTTATTATTATTATTATTATTTTAGCATAAGGATAGGGGGATTCAATCTTTACATCATGTGATAAAATTTAGTGTATAATTAGTACTTGGTTATGCCTGCAACCATGAACTAACATCCTTGTTGTTTGATATATAATTACCAAAACTTCACCGCATTGTACAATGTATGGTTCCTTCTTAAACTACTGTCACTTTTATACAAACAAGACCATGTTCTTAGAAAAAAGATAATTTCAAGAAACGACGAGCATGACTGAAGTGGTTTTCATACAAATCTATTTACAGATCTATATGCTTCGATGGAACTGGAAGTTCCAGAACAGGCGGCTGGTATACCACCATAATGAAATTGCCTGTTCTTTTTTGGGAGAAACCTCACGTGCAACAACCATTCTTTTAAATCATATGAAATAGTAATTTCATATTGTTTTGCACGTTAATGCGTTGGATATATATAGTTTGCACCAATAATGAAATTATTTTTATTTATCTTTTTCGATAATTTCTAGTTTTGATAAGTTTTTTTTTTTAATCTTGTATTATGTTACATTTATCTTAAATATTGTTGTGTCTTACTCTTTGAAATTTTTTTCAAAATGTAACAAAATGTTTTATGTTTTTAGGAAAAGAGGGAACGAATAGAGACTTACCTAACTTTCTATAGATGTTCCTTCACCTAACTTCTTCCTAAATAATATAATAATTTTCCTTTTTTTTTTTTTTTGGGTGGAGAAACTAAACGAATATAATATATCAAACATACGTTATTCAACAAACAACGCGGACGTTTATTTCTTACGTCCATCTTAACTCAGCCCACTCTCGAGCGCAATGACGAAGTTAGACATTTTTATTAGGGGAGACTAATATTATGTAATAGATAATTGGAGGCCATTACGAGCAAGTTTTTATTTCAGGGCTATCATGAAATTTTCTTAAAAATTTTAGGGTATTTTTTGAGAAAAGAAAAGTTGACCCCCCCTAATCCTTCACTAACTACGTCCCTGCTCGAGCCCTTTCCCATTTATCCACCATCAATAGCCACACAAGCATATTGTAATTTTATCGTATTCACATTAATGTTGAGCTTTTAAAAAAAAAAAAAAATGTTACCATGTATTGTAGTTTTTTAATCCCTTTTTTTAATGAAGCATTATCAATTTATAGTTGGAATTTTTAATATATATATATATATATATATATTTTATTACTTTCTTTACTCAATCTTTTTTCCTTTTTTCAAATATTATTTTGTAGTAATTATTTTTTTAACATTAACGTACATATTTTTAGTTATTAACAGCAATGTCCTCCTTTATATATTTTTTTTAAAAAAAAGACAGAAAAAGTTAGCAGTAGTTTTTTCAATAATTGTCTTTTTATAGTTATTTTTTAAAAATATTTGTTACATTTTTTTATCCAATCTGTTTTCTAGTTTTTATTTTAATTTTAATTTTGTGGATGAAAAGTTATTCAAAGCCATCCAAAGGACATTTTCATTTTTTCATGATTATAAAAAACCACACACACGTATTGTAGATCTAATTTATTCACATTAATGTCGACCTTTTTATTATACAAACTTCAAAAAGGTTACCACGTATTGTAATTTTTAACCTTTTTTTTTTAATGAAGTTTTGTCATTTTATAGTTGGTGATTTTGTTTAAAATATAGTTGTTATAATTTTTATTGCTTTTTGTACTCTCTTTTTCCCTTCTTTCATAACAATTACTTGTAACATTTATGGACATTTCTTATATGTTCACTGCAATGTTGTCCTTTATATTTAAAAAAAATTTACAAAATAGTTTTTTCTTTTCTTTTTTTTTTTGGTTATTTCACAGTTCAGTTTTTTAGTGGTCGTTAAATTTTTTTTTTAAAATCCATTCTGGTTTTTATTTTTAGGTTTTAAATTTAATTTTTTTTTTCTCATTGAAAAGGTTTAAAAAGTCATCCAAAGGCCATTCTTGCTTTTTCATGATTGAAATGGGACTCTTGAATATCTATCCAACCACCATTTAAAAATATATATATATATATATATATCTAATCGGAATAAATAATTTAATTACACACTCAAACGTTATTTGACAACCAAGCACACCTAACTTTTCATCTCAATGCAAACTTTCTATTTTCATCTCAAAATGAAAAAAATGAAAAAACAAAAAATAAAAATAAAAAATGGTCCTACGAAACAAACCAACCCTAAACAGTAATTATTTTCCAAATATATAAATAACTAAATAACATAAAGTTACTTCAAAAGAACAAGCTCTTAATTACTATACAAATGTTGTTATTAGCAAGGTTTCATATTGTTTTCATGTTTATAGAACTCTCTACGACTCTTCCAATATATCCTTCAAAGGCCATTTTCGTTTTTTGAAGATCATCAAAAACTACACATATTATAGTTTTAATTATTAATCCAAATAATGTTGATATTTTTATTAAAATATAAACTACGAAAAGAGTTACTTTTTCTTTTGGTGAATAATAAAAAAGATTTGGGGATGGCCCTATCATTTTTAGGTTTTCAGGCCCACGGACAGGAACCTCTTTCTCTTGACAGAAACAGAGTCTTTATACTAATTTCTCTTAATCGGTCATCCGGAGCCTACCCTGTTATCACTAAATCATGCTTCAACAGCCGAAACTGGAGCGAGACCTAAGGGAAGGCAATGGAAATCGAACTCGGGTGGACGAAGAGGAAAAGCCTAGCAAAGGCACCCATAAAAAAAAAGTTACTTTGTACTTATTTAATCAATTTATATTGTCATTTTATATTCTTTAACATATATTTGTTACAACTTTTTTTTTTTTATTGCTTTTTACTCTCATTCTCCCTTCTTTCATGAATTATTTTGTAGCAATTATTCTTTTAACATTACGAACATTTTATTTCATTTATAGAGCAATGACATCCTTTATATTAACGAAAAAAAAAGTTACGAGTAGTTTTTTCAATTCTTAATTTTTTTTGTTCTTTTTTAAATTAATCTTTTATATCTCTCACAATTTTTTTATCCTATCTGTTTTTTCTTTTTTTCTTTTTTTAGTTTTTTACATATACGTACTTTGAATTGAAATATTTTTCTGGGTGATGAGATTTTTAAAATGTCCGAAGGCCATTCTTTTTTTCTCAGGACTCTTTTATAAACATCCATACAACATCAATTTCTTTTTATTTTTCTTTTTTTTTTTTCCAGAAAAACAATTTAATTACACATTTAAACGTCATTTGAGAACAAAAGAGATAAACTGTTCATCTCAAAATCAACTTTCAGTTTGACCTACAAAACAAACGCACCCAACTATATGTACAATGGACAAAATAAATAAATAAATCAATAACAAAACGTTACTTGAAAAATCCAACTGTGACCATATATGTATCTTAAAAAATGATACTTTAATAACAAGGTTCACCGAACCTTGTTATTATATATTGATATATTACTCTTACACGCCATGTACACGTCCCCATTCTCTGCGACTCTTCCTCCAAAGGCCATTTTCCTTTCTTCAAGATTATCAAAAACTAAACACACGTATTATAGTTTTAGTTTATTCACATTAATGTTGACCTTTTTATTAAAAAGAAAAAGCTACAAAAACGTTTCTACTTTAATAATGCTTTTAACCAATGAAGTATTGTCATTTTGTAGTTGGCTTTTTCTTTTTTACATTAATGTTTTATAATTTTTTTTTAATTGTGTTTACTCTCGTTTCCCCTTCTTTCATCAATTATTTTGTAGCAATTATTCTTTTAATATTTACGGACATTTTCTATTTACTCACGGCAATGTTGTCCATTATATATTAAAAATAATTTCCAGTAGTTGTTTCAACTTTTAATTTTTTTGTAGTTATTTTATTTTTGTTACATTTCTTTTTCCATTTTTTTACTTTTAATTTTAAAATTTTTCAGGATGAAAAGTATAGGGGGTTGAATCTATAATTAAAAATAATAATAGGGCTAATGACCGAAACGGGACAATGGGCGAGTCATCGGCCGGTCATCGGTGTGTTGTTAGTGAGTCATAATAAATGAAGTAGAAAGCAAGAAAATTAAATAAGCTAGAGACAACCAATTTTATATAGGTTCGTCCTTAATCTCTAGACTACGTCTTCTATAGTGTCTCCAGGAGTTTCCATTATGCGTAAAAGAGTGTTACGATGATGATTTTGTGTAAGAAAGACGTAGAAAAAAATGGGGAATGATGTGATATAGAGAGATTCGGGGAATTTTGTGTGTCTTTTGCTGAGTACAATGAGTTGAACATCTGGAAGAAGAAGATCCCTAGGCTTGGTGTTAAGCCAATTTATAGGGACTAACTTTGATGCCTTGAGTTGCCTAATTTGGGGAGAATATTCCTTGAATGCCTATGAGTCGTTGGCCCTTTTAATATTGCTCGACTTTCCAACTCATGAATGACTAAAAGATATCGAGAAACTGCCTTTTCCGTGAGATCTAGGCTTGCTGGCTAATTTCCATGCCTTATATGCTGGATTTAGTTTCCTAATTCTACCTATGAAGTCAACTTTCCTTATTTAGCTCTGCTAACCTACCAGTTATCCACCAGTCATTCTTCTGTCATCCAGGAGTCGTTCTCAAGTCTTCTAAGCTGCTTGTCTCTGAGTCGTCTTGTACTCTCCGATAGCTTATTCGCGAACTCGTGTACGGTGAGAGATGAGGTATGAAATCTGACCTCAATAATAAGCCCCTCACTCCACAGTCGATTGTAAATCGACTGAAGGAGTATTCTTGTCTAAATAGTGCTTATTGGCAACTGGCAGATGACTCATCATCGACTCCTGGGTGACTCACATACTATCTGGGATGATTTTGCATGCTTTCAAGCAAGTGTCACTCTCTATGTTGTGCGGTGGTTGTAGGTGGTTGAGAAGACGTGCTGCAATCGATGCGACTCCCTAAGCCTGTTTTTAGAGATTCGAAATGATGAAAAACTGCTCAATCGATCTCAATCATTGATGAAGTGTGATCTGGACCATTGATTCGAATTTGAGGGGAAGTTAAGATTTAGGATTTCTGAAAGTCTTCTCATTTCTCTTACCCATTTTCCTTCTCTCTAAATCTTTTTCTCGATTAGTCTCTCCCAAATCCGAAACTCTTCATCGTATTCTGCAATCTTCTTCACAGGTCTGAATCCCTCTTCCTTTGTCTTTTTTCATTCATTTTCGTTGCTTTTCCTTTTCGTGCCACCTGCGAATTTTTGTGATTTCTCGGGTTTGTGGCTCCAGGCATCGTTGGGTTTGATTTCTAATTCCATAAGAATCTAGGTCATGTCTGCTACAATGGATAAGTTACTGAAAATGTTCAAGACGGCTCGCGAGACTGCGGGTGAGTCATCAGGCATCGTGTCATCGGTGGCAGATGTGGAAGCTCTACCAGTTTGCTTCGCAGTGCTGATGGCAGAAGATGACAATCCTCACTATGTCAGTTGGGGCCATCTGGAGGAAAATCCTAAATCGATCCTCACTATGGAGGAGATCGCAGGATGGCAAAAGGAATTTGAACTCCACGCCAGGATGGAAGTTTGGGCTCCTTATCCGAAAGAAAGGGCCGATAATCCTTGCAAGGTTTGGTTTGCCATCTATGAGATTGTTTTCTTATTGGGACTGACCTTCTCTATGGCACTGCTGGCTTTGGCGGTGCTGGCCACTATCGAATCACTTTGAGCCAATTGATACCGAACTTGTGGAGGGCGATTCTCAGTGTTCAGGGACTCGCAGATCCAGAGGATCTGATGGTGAGTAAGGAAGACTTCCGAGCCCTATATTTCTTGAAGCAGAACTCCGATTCCAAAGGCTGGTTTGTCTTCATGAAAAGGCAAAATTTGACAGAAGCAAATGATGTGTAAAAAGACTCTTATGATCTTAACCATCATTACTCATCTTCTCATTTAATATAAAGGTGCAATTGTAAAACAAATTATGTTAAACATTTTCTTTTCTATTTTGTCTCTCTTCTACCAAAAAAAAATATGAAGGAAAATCTTCCTCATTCCTTGTAGTTTTCCTCCCTTTTTCCATTCTACTTTTCATCACTCCTACCAAACATAACATAAAAAAAAAAAAAAAAAAAAAAAAAAAAAAACTATTATAAAGAAGGTTCAACTTTTTGGTGATTATACAAGTCTTACACGTTATGTACATGTCCCCACTCTCCGCAACTTTTGGACATATTCTGATCCTTATAAAACCACTAATTTCTGCATCAAATTGAAGCAAAGAAACATCACTAGCGTCGCCAAAATTGACCATGACTTCCCAGAATTCCCATCTTCAACGAAACCAAAATGATCACGATCGGGAGGTCTTCTTGATCGCCACCCCAGCAATGGGAATGTTAACCCCTGCCGTGGAATTTGCTCGCCACCTTGTCCGCCGCTTCCCCGGCCGCCTCTCCGCCACTGTCCTCCTCATTTCCGTCCCCCACTGGCCCATCATCCACTCCTATACCGAATCCCTCCTCGCCACCTCATCCCCCAACCTCAACTTCGTCCTCCTCCCCACCATGGACCCTCCCTCACCCAATCACTTCAACTCCTACGTCGCCCACACATTCGCCCTCATAGACCAGCACAAACCCCACGTGAAAAACGCCATCGCCGAGTCGAAACGCCGACTCGTCGGCTTAATCGTCGACTTCTTCTGCACGTCCATGATCAACGTCGCCGACGGCCTCGGCATCCCTTCTTACATCTACTTCGCGTCGCCGGCGGGTTTCCTAAGCTTCGTGCTCGACTTGCCGATTCTAGACTCGGAACTCGCTTCCGACTCGGTGACTGAGTTCAGAATTCGGGGTTTCGCCAACCCGGTCCCTCGCCAGTCTCTGCATGCGACGGTGTTGGACCGTGGAGATGGATTTTTTACGTATATGTATCATAGTCGAATGTATGCAAAGACGAAGGGTATTGTTGTAAATACACTTCGAGAGTTGGAGACCATTGTTCTGGATTCGCTCTCTGCAAGTAAGGTACCTAAGGTTTACCCGGTCGGGCCGATTCTAAACCTCAAAGGGTCGACCGAGTGGCATTCTGATAAAGGACAACAAGAGAAGATTATGAAATGGCTTGATAATCAGCCCGAATCTTCTGTAGTGTTCTTGTGTTTTGGTAGTTTGGGGAGTCTTAGTGGGCCCCAATTGGAAGAGCTCGCACTCGGGATCGAACGGGCTGGATTCCGATTCTTGTGGTCATGCCGTGAGCCACCCAAGACTAAATTAGTTCCCCCAAGTGAGTATGCGAATTTCGATGAGGCGTTATCTAATGGGTTCTTGGAACGAACGGCTGGGATGGGCTTAGTGTGCGGGTGGGTCCCACAAGTGATGATCCTCGCACACCAAGCGGTGGGAGGGTTTGTGTCACATTGCGGTTGGAACTCGATCCTTGAGAGCTTGTGGCATGGCGTACCGATTGCCACATGGCCGGTCTATGCGGAGCAACATATGAACGCCTTTGAGATGGTAAAGGAATTGGGATTGGCAGTAGAGATTAGTTTGAATTATAGGGAAGGAAGTGCATTGGTATTGGCAGAGCAGGTGGAGAGAGGGATAAAGAGGTTGATGGAGGGTGATATTGTGGTGAGGGCAAAGGTAAAAGATGTGAAAGCTAAGTGTAGGATGGCTTTAATGGAAAATGGAACTTCACACGAGTCTCTAGGTGCCTTGGTGGAGGAATTACTTGCAAGTTATTAAACTCCAAGGGCATGTTTGTGTCCTGTGTAAGAGCTTTGTATTGTATTATTTTAAATAATATAGTGTTTGGTGTTACCAATTTATTGTATGAACACTAGTACAAAAAAAAAAAAAAAAAAAAAAAAAGAATACCATGACGATTTTTAATCGTCATTGTACATAGGGTCATGGAATCTATTTGGATTTCACGACGGTTAAAATCGTTGTGGAATAGACAAAAAAAGGTACCAAATACACTACAACAGAATACAGATTCGACGACGGTTAAAAACCGTCGTGGTAATACTTATACTACGGTTTTTTAACCGTCGTGGAATCCACAGTCGTGGTATGTTTTTGGATTCCACGACGGTTTTTTAACCGTCGTGGTATGTTTTTGGGTTCCACGACGGTTTGTTAACCGTCGTGGTAGAAGAGAATACAACGACGGGCATTGACCGTCGTGGTACCGTCGTGGTTTTAGGATTTAAAAAAAAATTTCGATTCCGATTCCCGTGGCAAAATCAACCTATAAAAATGATAAATAATAACCTACATTTGTACAATTAATATGCATATAATATAAAAAATAATATTGTTTTTATTCAATATTGAATATGCCGCATAACAAACCGAGTCCACTCAGTCCTAACCAAATTCATGTCATCATCGATATAAAAATCCTTCGTTTGAAGAGCAGCTATTCCATCAACAGTGAGGGTTAGTTCTCGCATGAAAGCGAACACGAAATAACCGCACTCTACATATCCTTCCTATATTGGACATCGAGCAGTCTCAATCAAAGTCTCCCAGTTCCGTCGCTGTCTTACTCCTCCTCCCACCATCAGCTTCCAATCATTAAGTGCCCTAACAATTTCAAAACAATATATTACAACGACAATTATTGTATGCATAGAATCAGATATATGAACATCAAAAAAATACTTGCCTGGCTCAAACTTGGTTGAATGACGACTAAGTGTTTCGGCCAACCAACAAACCCACCGACAGCTTCTTCAATACATGTGGCTTCGTGCGTCGGAATTGGTAGGAGTGCACCTCTTAGTTTTGGAACTATGATTATCACTCGTACATTCTCCTCACCTAAAAGAATCCCATGGACTGTGTTCGTTGGAACACATTCCATGTATGCCATGCCATTTGCAACAAGAACAACTCCTTCATTAATTAAATCAGGTGCAAATAGATGGCATTCCTTACTTGCGTTCGGCATGGTCTTCAGATCCGACGCCTCAGCTCCTTTTTCATTCAGAGTGCAACTAGCCTTGAAGCTGTTGTGTTGATCAACTGTCGGTTGGGTCGGCTCCTCTGCCATTGTCTCTCGGTTGATACCGTGCTTCGCACATAGTTCCTGTACGGTTCTTTCTAATGCGGCTAGTTGCCGTTTCATATCCAAGACTTCAGCATTTTCCGAGACACTTCCCACCGAGTTGAAGTATTGTGACTGCTTGACAAACTTCGATTGACCTCGAATCCGACCACGATGCTCGGCATTGCCTAATGCCTTGATCAATATGTCCTCTGTCCTCACAGATTCGAAATTTCCTTGTGTTTGTTGTGAACTGATGTCCTCCTGTAACAATTAAACAATATGTTATGACTTCGTAAACATAAACGAGTATACAAGATCAATATGGTTTAATCGGATTCGAATACTTACTATTCTTTCTGCAATATGTTTACATCTTCATTCTTGAAAGATCCATCGGGGTTGACGCGCATGTCTAGCCAATTCTCATACCGCTCTGGGTAAGTTCCCGTCTTGTCGAACTATAGTTTAATAATTGCCTTAGTAAACATATAAGATGGAATCCGCATAACAACATACCATTTACAAATTACGTGTAAGTTATTCACATACATGTGCTTGGTCACGTTTCCTATATCCGTCTCGGCTTCCCGTTGATCCGTATTTGAGTTTCTTTCTTGTCTCACTTCGTTATTCGGATAGTCTTCTGAATTCCGGGGTCCGACGATAGGCAATGAAAGATTCCCAATCATCTTGCGTGATGATAGGGTAATTGTGAATCACTTTTACTGGCCGTTGCCACACATCTTCTTCATCAATATGATCCCTTACAAAAGCTTGGTAAAGATCATATTTAAAATTTTTTGCGGACTCTGCACATGACTTTAAAGCTTGTTTTTTAAACGACGCATCTACAGTGAAAGAAGTTGCGATTTCCATTCACACTCTTTCTTTATTTTGGGCTATATCGGCACTTCTAAAGTCAGATATCCAAATGGGTATGTGCTCTCGAGCAAGCTCTCTAATCCAACTCTGTAATGCATCTCCTCCCTTCCCTATTGGTTGCCCTTTCGAATCGAATGAAACTTCCATTCGTTCTCCTTTTGTCCGAACTTGGTGGACTCTTCTCATAAGGGTTGCTCTTCGTTTACCTTGTTTATCGGGATTGAAGCTAGGTGAGTTGGTTTGTCGTGGTTTTCCAATTTGAGTTTGAGTTGAGTGTTCCTCCCCGTGCTCTTGCGACATTTTAAATCAATCTAAAGCAACTCCGCACCTAAACACATAACCGTACAAGTAAACCTAGGTTTGTAATTAATTAATTACGGAAATGACACACAACTTCATGAAAGAGGCATGTGATCTTTCCATATCATTTGCTAACATCTAAGTCACAACATCAACGACGGTTTCCGAAAAATAATAAATGCATGCATAATCCAATCAATTTACTTCAATATAAAACTAATTCAAACTCAAATAAGCATATTATCGAATATGTCAAACGCTAACATTAAGTCACAAAATTAACACTTTACTCGGATAATTGTTGAATCCGTGCCTTACCCAAGCCCTTTTATTTCAAGTTACAACTATGTCTAACTCAAAAGGCCAATTTAGCAAACATGTCATATACAAAATTTTAACTTCTAACGTCAACATTTTTTCCGGAAAATTGCCAAATCCGTGTATTATCGAACCAAATTTAAAGCAATCTAACTCACGGGATAAAATCAACCCTCACGAGCTTAAGGACGGTTTTTCACCATGAAACTTCCGAAATCGACAATCAATGCAAATTTGGTAAACCATCTCGTCATATTGTACAACATACCGAAACATGTAGTGTGCGTAAATTTAACATGCAAGAGCGACACTTTTTCTCCGTTTCACAAATGACCCAAATAAAGTTTCACAAACACAATCACCAATCAACAATCACCGTGGGCATGAAATAAAGTTTACAATTATCTTAGATAACTTCTATCAACCGTTTCATCAACCATTTCATGAAATAGCCAACATAAAGTTACCCGTTTAGTGTGGGTATAGGCGGGTCAATTGACGCCAGCGAGAAAGTTTGGGCGTCAGGCTTGGCGACGGCGTGGGTGTGAGCGTGGCCGTGGACGACGGCGAAACACAACAAATTTCGGAGAAAATGGAGGATGGAAGCAAATAGAGAAAATGGAGGATGGAAGGCAATGAGAGATAATGGAGACAAAGAGAGAGAATGGAGGATGGAAGGCAAAAAATTAGATAGAAATAGGATGGAATGCTGAAAACTAGAGAGAAATATTGAGGGAGTTGCCGAAAATTAAAGGGAGAAAGTGGAGTGAATGATGTTTTCGTTTTGTTGTTATGCATAAAAGAGCAAAATTTCGGCCACTTGCACGAAGGTATGCTTCCCGGGTATTTTTTTAAATTTCCCGGCATGGATACCACGACGGTTTTTGTAAAAATTGTCGTGGTAGTCCGACCTACCTCAACGGTCATTGACCGTCGTGGTAGGTACCACGACGGTCATTTGACCGTCATGGTTTTGCTCACTGTTCGATATACGACGATGGTTTTTTTAATGAACCGTCGTCGTATATTCATACGATGACGGTTTTTTAGATAAACCGTCGTCGTATTTTGAAATTAAAATGTTTCAAACTCCATATTTTTTCAACTATATATATAATCCCACAGGCGGCCACACATATAATGTGTTATGCATTAATCGGTCCCTACCAATTCTCTTTTTGATCTTGTATTCGTTTAGACTGTGACATATAATAGTTATTATAATATGCACATACAATTGACATATACCATAATAATACTTATTATAAATTATGTATACAAAACATCGGAAAAAAAACAAGTTGAAGCTATTGTTTTCTTTTCTTTTTTTTTTTTTTTTTGTGATTTCTCAACACGTGTCCATTCGACATATAAACGAAGCAAGTATGAGGAATCATCGTTCAAATCATCAATCTCCTCCACCAGTGGCAAACCCGCCGTGATAGATGGAATGTCCATGGAATCTTCAACATCTTCGTGGCCATCCCGGATTAATTTTGACTTCATTGGCACAACTAATGATAACTCGGAATTGTCAGGATCCGTTGTGTAAAAAACTTGTACTACTTGCGACGCCATAATGAAAGGATCATTTTTGTATCCCATACGCCTAAAGTCCACTACTGTCACGCCGTCCTTATCAATCTTAACAAAATTATTGTATGCCCACTTGCATTTAAAGAGTGCTATCTGTAAGCCGCAATAATCAAGCTCCCAGATATCTTCAATGAACCCAAAGTAGTTCATGGAGCCGTATACCGGGTTCTTGTCCTTTGCGGATGAAATATGCATGGACTCGGCACGAAGGCACACACCACTATTTTGGACTGTATGCTTCTCATCTCTTTCGCGAGTGTAAAAGGTGTAGCCATTGACAAAGTACGATGTATATCTTGTGACCATCGATGACGGACCTCTCGCTAGCTTCATTAAGTCTTGAGAAACACCAGGCTTCATATGCAAATGTCGGCTTATCCACTCCCTGAATGTCCGGTTGTGCTCATCTTGAATCCACTTCTCACATCTTGTTTTCCTTGGATGCGCGCTTCTTAATTCCGTCATGTGAGCCTCAACGAACAACTCCACTTCCTTAGCATTGTGCAAAACATACAGACAAGCTTTTTCCTATTTATCTTGCTTTACTGGTGAATGAACGGCCACGGATAGTCCTCTCGACGTAAATGGCCCACTCGTTGGCAACCCTATTGGCTCCGCATTGGACAAATACTCAGAGCAAAATTCAACTGATTCCTCGGTTATGTAGTTTTCCACTATACATCCCTCCGGCCTATTTTGGTTCTTCACATAACCCTTCAAAACCTTCATATACCTTTCAAAAGGATACATCCACCTCAAATGGACCGGTCCACATAACTTAACTTCACGAACTAAGTGTACCGTTAGGTGGATCATTATATCAAAAAAGGCTGGTGGGAAAAACTTCTCAAGCATGCACAAAGTCATCACCAATTTAGATTGTACCGAATCTAGCATAAGTGGATCAATTACCTTGGAGCAAATTGAATTGAAAAACGAGCATAACTTCGTAATTGCATATCTCATATCTTTCGTTAAAACTCCCCGTAATGCAAGAGGCAATAATTGTTGCATCAAGATATGACAATCGTGAGTTTTCATTCTAATAAGCCTTAAATCCTTCATCGACACCAACCTTTTGAAGTTAGAAGAGTACCCACTTGGCACTTTCATGGACGTAAGCCATTCACAAAACTTTCTCTTTTCTTGTTTGGATAATGTGTGCTTTGCCGGATGTAAGTATGTGCCATTCGATCTTTTGTCGGGGAGTAAATTTGATTTAATCTTTATCTCTTTAAGATCCAACCGTGCTTTTTCACCATCTTTAGTTTTGTTTGGGATGTCAAGCAACGTGCCCACTATCGATTCACAAACTTTTTTCTCAATATGCATAACATCGAGGTAATGACGAACGTAAAGTGACTTCCAACATGGAAGTTCATAGAAGATTGACTTCTTTTTCCACGACGGTCCATCGACAACGGGAGCCTTACGTTTTCTCTTTCCCAAAACTACTTTCACGTCTTTAACCATCTCAAATACGGCTTCGTCAGACAAAATCCGAGGAGCGGATCTTTCTTCGGTATTACCATCAAAAGCCTTCTTTTGTTTGCGGTATCGATGATTTGTTGGCAAGAATCTCTTGTGACCAAGATAAACGGTTTTCTTACCATTCTTCAACCGGATAGAGGCTGTTTCCTTCATACAGACTGGACATCCTAAAGAAGTCCTCACGGGATAACCAGATAGGTTGCCAAGTGCAGGAAAGTCATTAATTGACCAAATCAACATTGCACGTAGATTGAACGTATCTTGACGGTAAGAATCTCTAACTTGTAAACCATCTTCCCACAAGCTTTTTAGGTCATCGATTAATGGTGCCAAGTACACGTCAATGTCATTCCCCGGTTGTTGAGGGCCTGATAATGTCAACATCAAGAACTTCCGCTTCATGCACAATTCCGGAGGGAGATTGTAGTTGATAAGTATGACTGGCCAGGTACTATGTCAACTACTCATGTTACTGTGTGGGTTCATTCCGTCCGTTAACAAACCGAGACGTAAATTTCTTAGTTCTGAGCTAAAATCTGGATGATTGTCGTCAAGGTCTTCCATTGTGGTGAGTCGGTCGGATGCCTAAGTTTGCCATCGTCAACGCGTTTATCATGGTGTCAGGTCAAATTCTTAGCATGCTGGGCATTACGGAATAACTGACGCAAATGTGGAGCCGGTGGAATGTACCATAACACCTTAACCGGCACTCCTTTTCTACCATTCAATGGCATCATGCCATTCTTTCATCTTGACTCCTTACAAACCGGACATTCATCTAAATCTTCATATTCTTTCCGATAAAGGACACAATCATTTGGACAAGCATGTATCTTTTCATATTCCATTCCCAAAGTGCTCAACGTCTTCTTTGCCTCATACATACTATGTGGCACTTTGTTATCCTCCAGTAGAACATCTTTTAGAAATTCTAAAAGAGTTGTGAAACTAGAATTCGTCCACCCTCCCGACGCTTTCATATTCCACAATTTAACTAATGCCCCTAATTTTGTATATTTTGTACACCCGACAACAACGGCATCTCCGCATCATTAATCATTGCCTCAGATAACTCCGGTCGATGCACAAAGTTTTCTTCCAAATCATTTATCATATTGAACATATTATCACCAACGTCTTCCTCCATAATAGGCTCTTTACCTTTAGACTTCGTCGATGTATATTTAATATCGAAAAAATCTTCACCATGTAAATACCATGTTTGATAAGAACAAATAATCCCATAAGCGCGCAAATGCCCTCTAACATTATCAATGAAATGAGATCTATGATTACCACAAAGTTGACACGGACACGGAATCTTATCATCTTGTATGTGAGCTTTGACAAATGACAAAAATTCTTCAACACCATCTATATATGCTTTGGACAATCTATCAAACCACATCCATTTCCGATCCATGATTTGCAAATCCTATAATCAAAAAATTAAAATACTTATAAGTCAAATTACTTATTACACCGGCCCATTAATTGATCAACAATAAAAAATCTATACAACATAACAAAACCGTCTAAAACTACAATGAAACATGCACCTTGTGGATTTATATAAAACATACATATAAAGTGATCCCACACATAATGAATAACAAGAAGACGTTAATTAATCAGTTATCACTTACCTTTGGTGACGTCCAACGGTGTACTGACTGTATTCGGAAAAATCTGGACTTGGTTTTGGGATATGCAGACGGTTTATTGTTGTGAAAAAATTCAGGACGACAAGCACTCGGCGTTATGTGAAAAATTTTGGTGACGATTCCACGACGGTTTTCATAAAACCGTCGTGTAATATTTAATATTCCATGACGGTTTTACGGAAACCGTCGTGGAATCTGAGTATACGACGACGGTTTTTGAAACCGTCGTCGAATTTCCGAGGAATTCACGACGGTTTTTGAGCCGCATTTTTTACCGTCGTGGAATCCGGAGGTTCCACAACGGTTTTAGATAAACCATCGTGGAAGCTCCGAGCTTCCACGACGGTCAGAAAAACCTTTGTGGAAGCTCGGAGCTTCCACGACGGTCTCGAAAAACTGTCATGGAAGCTCCGAGCTTCCACGACGGTTTTCGTTTGCTTTTCGGCTCCGTATTTTTTTAGAATTTACGTCGACGATTTTTTAAAAAACGGTCATCGAATATCCGTCGTGGTATCCAGATTTTCTAATAGTGATACGGGGTAGAAATTGTTATTCCATAATGGTTTTCAGTAAAAACCATCGTGGAATATTAATATAAAAACTGCCGTGGAATATTAATATAACATGACAGTTTTTAGACAAAACCGTCATGAAATAGACATATACCACGATTGTTTTTAGCAAAACGGCCATGGAAAGTACTTCACTAGGAAGATTCCACAACCGTTTTTGCTAAAAACAGTCGTGAAAAGATTACAATGAAAAAAAAATTCACAATTCACGAGATTTCCTATAGGTGGCAAATCCCGTGTGTTATTCATTGTACAACCCAGATTAAAATAATAGCTAATCTTCAATTAATTTTGTGTCACAATGTACAATAATTATTACAAAACATACACAACATTACAAAATTAATAGATTGTCTTCTAACTATATTGGATGAACCGCATTACAAAATTAGCCCACTCCTGTTTTACTAAACTCATCTCAATGTTGATATAAAAATCCTTAGTTTAAAGTAAGGATAATCCATCAAGAGTCAAGGTTATTTCTCACATAAAGGCTAAAACAAAATATCCGTATTCAGCATAACCTTCTTGTAGAGGACACCGAACAATATCAATCAATGTTTCATAGTTGCGTCTCTTTCTTATTTCTTTGCACACCAAAATCTTCTAGTCATTAAGTGCCTTAACAATTTAACAAAATTCAAAACAATTAAAACAAGAATAATGTAATGTCAAATCACAATTTGGAACATAAAAATATACTTATAACTTAATTAAGTTGAATATGTAATATGCAAAAGCAAAAATCACAAAATCAACACCTTTTTTTTTTTTTTTTTTTTAGGAAAACAATATAAACCAAATCCTCATCCAAACATTTTAAATAAATTTAAAACTAATCCTCACCCAAACAAGTAAATATCATAGAATCAGGTATTTTGTCGAACATGTAATATGCCAAAACATAAATCACAAAATCAACATTTTTTTTCTGGAAAACAATCTAAACCAAATCCTCACCCAAACATTTTAAATCAATCTAAAACTAATCCTCACCCAAACACGTAAATATCATACAATCGGGCATTTTGTCGAACATGTAATATGCAAAAATATTATCAAGTTATCAAAACTTTTTTTCTAGAAAAAAATCACCCAAAATCACAAACACAATTAACAATCACCCAAAACCACAAACACAATCAACCAAATGGTCTTCAAAATCATAATATGTGCGGCATAAGAGATAGCAAGAGAGAGAGAAACTTACCAATTCCACGAGTGTGGGTACTGGCAACGCGGTAGCGAGGTAGGCAGCGGTGGATGGGTTTCGAGGAAGAGATTGGAGGTAAGAGTCGAGGTGGAGATTGGGGGCAAGAGAGAAAGGGAGAAGTGCGAGAGAGAATGAATGGTGGAGTCACAGCTGGCAGAGATTGGAGGCGAGAGATAGAGGGTGAGGGGCGAGAGAGAATAGAGGGTGGGTAGCAGAGATTGTAGGTGAGGGAGAGAGGGAGAGATGCAATACATAATGGAGGGAGGAGTCACGAAGGAGGAGATGGGTTTCGAGGGAGAGATTGGAGGTGAGAGTGAAAGAGGCATGAGAGAGAATGGGTTTCGGGAGGGAATGAATGTTTTTATTTATTTATTTATTTATTTATGCTCTAAAACCTATAGCTGAAAATCTGAAAAAAAAAAAAAAAAAAAAAAAATTTTTAATTCAAAATCTGAAAATTGCTGTTTCCGTGACCATTTGTGAGAACAAGAGGCTTATGCAAATGATATCACAGAAGATGATGATTTGAGATCGGTGAATCAAACTTCATCAAGAACATCCAAATGGAGGAAAAGATCACAATTGGTTATGTTAGATGGTTCATACCAAGATTGGAATCTATACTCTTGAGCAATAGCTAGTTTGTGTTTAAGATTTGAGATATGATTATTTTTTTTTCTTTGAATGTTGATGGGATCATTCTAGAGTATCATAGAAGAAATATTGCATTCTCAACAATATAATTACGATTTTAAATGCCTCCCAAGTGGATGAAAAGTTGATTAGATTGGTTACTTGGAAAGCAGAGCACCATTTCGATTTGACCATGATGAAAAATAATTTGACCCCAACCCCGATCCCCGTCGTAAAATCTAACCCTATCACCCTGTCCCTCAACCTGATCTAGTCCCAAAACTCAATTCCGACCTCGTCCCGAAACCTGAACCTGACCTCGTTCCAAAACCCAACTCCTATCCCAACCTCCGTCCCGAAACCCAACTTCGACTCTGACTCTGACTCCAACCTCGACCCTAACCCCTATCCCGAAACCCGAAACTGACTCCCTGACTCACGTCAAAATTTTACGATTT
>CM046375.1:11183392-11259392 GCA_025413485.1 Ficus microcarpa
TACTATCTAACATAACACATCTCCAAAACATAGAGGTATTGGTCTACCGAATGCCCGAAGTCATAGATATCTTAAGAAATCTACTATAAAGGATGTGAAGTTGTGGATTTTTGTGATTGTTTGTCTTTTTTTTTTTTTTTTTTTTGGTAATAATCACAAACGGTGAGCAATTAAGGACGAGATTATGATCATGTTCATGAAAGATTGTATCACGAAGTATCATGAGCTTACCCATAAATGCTATAATTCATGGATCAGATTAGAAACTGACAAAAGATGCTTCCACGTTTGTACTAAGTATTTTTCTCTTTACTTCCAAACTTTCCATTTCTGGCTACCACGTATGAAGTAGTATACAAGTTACCTAGAAGAAGTTGGCTATCTTCTGACTCGGGTTTGGTTAAAATAAATGAGAATGGAAGTGTGAGGAAGTCCGTGGGAGTTATGGGGTCAGAGTTTGATTACCTCCAAATTGTATAATGATAAAGCAGTTTGATTGTAGCACAGTACGAATGATCTCATGAGTAGGTGACAAAGAAAACAAACAAATGGTCAAACGTCTATTCAAATAACAATCCAAGTGTTCTTATCCCGAAAGCTTCCATCCAAATGGTCCGATCTAGATGGCTCTCTTAAATGGATCCTAAGTCATTTTATCATCCAAAAATTCTTTCATTCAAGCATAACACAGCTTGATTAAATACAAGAAAATGTTTAAATAAATTTGATAGTTTTCCTTTTGGTTTTAATTAGTAGACATTGATTAGTTCCTCAAACAAAGCACCTAATGAATCATTTGATGATTCATCTTGAAGCAAGGACATCCTACGCTTGTCTCCCATACTCTCTGTATTTACTTTCGCTTCCTCATCACCTTCAATATCAACCTCTTTATCCCTCTATCTACCTCCTCGACCGACACCAAATCACTACCCTCCCTACAATCCAACATTTTTCCTGTAGCTAAACCCAATTTCTTAACCATCTCAAATGCATTCATCTTTTGCTCAGCATACTCTCCAACAAACACAATTTGCAGATGGAGAAAAAGAGTGTGCATGTTATCCACCATTATGTTCTGGTTTTCTTTTATTTAATTTCTTTTTTTTTTTTTTGAGGTAATCTTTTTTTATTTCATTTCAATTTCAAGTGTTGGCTTATCAAATTGCGCCACTGTTGAGGCGTGGATGAGTTTCGTTGCCTCTTCCGGTGCTGGACCACATTCTAAAGCCTTTATCGAGTAAAGCATGTTCTTGAATATTGCTCCATATATCCATGACGAAAGACTCACCCCCCACCCCCCACCCCCCCGGGCCAAAACAAAATTTTTGGGTTTCGAACTGATCTCCCCCCTACATTCCGATCGACGATCTGACTCCCCCTCCCCACCGATGTCGTCGTTTTGGGTTTTGGGAAATGAAGAGAGAAAGGGGAGAGAGACGAATTTTAGTTTTTTTAAATATTTTTTTTTCATTTTTGTTAAATTAAATTTAGTTAGATTATTAAAATACCTGCACAAATTATATTACATGCATTGTACGTGATTTATTTCGTTATAAATTTAATATATTTGGAAGGAAAAAACTATAATGGTCAATATTTAAAGAGTTTAGGATTGTCTCGGCCATTAAAAAAAAAACAAGGACCAAATTATCAACTTATAAAGAGTTTAAAGATCATTTAGATCAATTACTTTTTCATTTCTTCCGCCCCCTCCCTCCCGGGGGAGGTTGCCCATTTAGACATTGATAAGACGCCAAATAATGTCTTGAGAAGTACAGTACACCCGAAAAAAATGGGCCACACTATAGCTTCCCTTAGTATCCAAGTAATTCTTTTTGTTCATGCATAACACAATTTAATTAAAATTAAAAAAATTATATACATATACATATATATAAATTGGATAAATCAACTAGTGAAAATTCTAGTTTGCATTTTGGTTTTAATTATTAGGCATAATTAATTCCTCAATCAAGGTACCTAATGACTCATACGATGATCCATCTTGTAGCAAAGTCATCCTACACTTCTCTTTCATTCTCTTAACCTTTTCTCTTACTTCCTCATCACCTTCCATCAATCTCTTTATCCCTTTCTCTACCTCCTCGGCCGACACCAAATCACTACCCTCCCTATAATCCAATGTTATTTCTACAGCTAAACCCAATTCTTTAACCATCTCATATGCATTCATCTGTTGTTCAGCATAGACTGGCCATGTGGCAATCGGAACACCATGCCATAGGCTCTCCAATATCGAATTCCAACCGCAGTGTGACACGAATCCTCCAACGGCTTGGTGTGCGAGGATCGTCACTTGTGGGACCCACCCGCACACCAAGCCCGTCCCAACCGTTCGTTCCAAGAATCCATTAGGTAAGGTTTCCTCAAAATTCGCATATTCACTTGGGTCACCTAATTTACTCTTGGGTGGCTCACGACATGACCATAAGAATCGGAATCCTGCCCGTTCGATCCCAAGTGCTAGCTCTTTCACTTGGGACCCACTAAGACTCCCCAAACTACCAAAGCACAAGAACACCACTGATGACAATGGCTGATAGTCAAGCCATCGCACAACGCTCTCGTATTGGGCCCTATCCGGATGCCATTGGGCCGGACCATTAAGGTCCAAAATCGGCCCAATTGGATAAACCCTCGGTACTCCAACAGAGAGTGATTCCAATACAGAAGGTTCCAATTCTCTTATTGTATTTACAATTATACCCTTCGTTTCCAAAAACCTCTTTGCGTGACGCAAATACCAAGAATAACCATCTCCGCGCTTCAACACTGTAGTAGGCAGAACCCTCCGAGGCACCGAGTTAACAAAGCCTCGAACGCTAAACTCAGCGACCGCGTCGGAAGCGAGTTGCGAGTCGAGAGTCGGCACTTCAAGCATGAAGCTGAGAAAACTAGCCGGCGACGCAAAGAAGAGGTAAGAGGGAATACCGAGCTCCTCGGCGACGTCGATGATGGAGGTGCAAAACATGTCAACAAACAAACCAACGACTTGTCGTTTTGAGACGAGGAGGTCGGATATGGCTTGCTTGAGGTTGGGCTTGTTTTGGTCGATGAGAGAGGAAATGTGGGCGACGTAGGAGTGGAAGTGATCGGGTGAGGGAGGGTGTGGGGTGGGGAGGAGGAGGAAGCGGAGGTTGGGGGATGAGGTGGCGGGGAGTGATTGGGTGTAGGAGTGGATGGTGGGCCAGTGGGGGACGGGGATGAGGAGGACGGTGGCGGATAGTCGGTCAGGATTGCGTTGGACTAGGCGGCGAGCGAATTCGACGGTCGGGGTTAGCATTCCAATTGCCGGAGTGGAGATGAAGACCACCTCCTTTTGGTGTTGAAGATAAGGAGATTTTCGGACCATAGTGACGTTTGGCTTTTTGGGAGTTTTGTTGGACATGTGTATATCTATAGATCCATAGAATATATAGAGGTGTAAAAAATACACTATTCGTCACCATGAAAGTGATATAAGATTCCAATAATTCCTTAGATTTTTCTTGGTAAAAGAGAAAAATAATTTTTTAGGTTATATTGACTAGAAGATTAGTTGTAGCGGTACGAATCGTTTGGTAGGTGAAACCAAACCAAGTAGTTCGGCAATTCAAATCCTACAGAAAGCTATAATTAAAAAAAAATTAATAATAATTCTTGTCGCTTTTTAAACTTTCTGCTGAATGAAATTTCCCGTCGGTTACGGTATACAATAACATATATATATATATATATATATATAAATAATTTGTCAAATATATGACCTTTCCTATTGTCTTGTTGCTGAATCAATTATCAATTGTCCTCTACACAAGCTGATCAGGGATCCTTTATCCTTTTCTTCGGGCATTACGAATATTTAGCACACTTTGAATATATATAAGACTATCTAAGGTATGTGGCGTTGTTCTATCATGAGTATCGAGGATACCACAGTGATCATGGTTTCCAGCCTATATACCATTAGAAATTATATATTAGCATAGCTTTTTCTCTCGATATTTTAAGAGCTCGCAACCGAATTAGCTCCAGCCCTAAAGGGGCACTCCTTGCCATGGATGGGCGAGCCTGTTCAGTCTTTAAAGCCCTTAAACTTGAGAGAGCTAACTTTGACAAGATATCATATTTTAGAGATAATCTTACATATAAACTACATCGATAAATATTTACTTACTTCGTAGGGAGAGCTGGATCATTGTATAGGACTATAACAGATATACATGGATTCTTTAAAGAATATCAGGAAAAGTGTTTAGAAAGGCAAATTTTAGAACTGGGAATATTATTGAAAGGAAATTTTTTATAATGGATACCTTCTCGAAGAAGGGATTACAAAATATTCATAGGGGAAAAGGAATCAGATTTCAAATCCGGATTTCAAACCTATTTTACAGAAAACACTCGAAACAAGGCCTGGGAACAAGTGGCCGACAAAAGTAAAGCTAATATGCTGGAAAATATAGTACATCACATGAAAAATAAATTATGCCGACACAAAATGTTAATGACACAAAGCGAGTTTTTTGGACGGGTGGCTGAAATTCGAGCTGGAAATCTTATCCTGCTGTGGTAGTGCGGGCTGACGTAAGTGCTGACGTCTAAGTAGAGCTGAGCTGGCTTTTTGAGTGATGGAAGGGCTGACTTCACCATTTGAAGTTAATAGGCTCGTGAGATGGGCTAAGATTTGGATCCATGGAATAATCATAAAAATCATTTCCTTCTGATCCATAGTATGCACGTTCATCTTCTTCTTCATCGTCAGTGATGGTGAGCTGTGAAAGCTGGTAAATATTGGGGGATGGATTTGGATTGAGATTGGGATTGAAATCACAGAAAGGACTAGTATCACCAATAATCGGGGCGATCTTGGTTGGATAATAGTCAAGTTCCCTTGTGAGTGTTAACTTGTATCCATCTGGAAAGATTTCCTGTGGAGCATTTTTTGATGAAGGCGTTTGTAAACAGGACTATCTTCTCTGAGAAGAGTTTCGCCTGAGGTAAACACTTCGAATTTCGGATGAAAGTCTGGAATGTTTCCTATGAGTTCACAGTTGAGGCTAATCAGTAAGACTGTGTAACATTTCAAAGGACATGTATTTTTGACGTTGAGATTGATCGGGAAGGTTGTAAAGTTGGTCTGTCACCTTTGATCTTTTTCCATTCTTGATTAAGAAGCTGTTTCCATCTTGTGATTTGGGCAAACCAAGTGAGGGTGTTAATCTGAGTTTGACAAGCTGGCCTGAAATCTGGGCTGTCTTGATAGAGTTGGATGGTGGTATGGAATGGGATTGTGGGAATTTCAATGGCAATTATGTAGTAACTCGCTAAATACCCAAAAAAGTTAGATAACTATTTTGGCATATAGAGAGCATCATGGAAGGAAGGAGTTTTGCAAATGAGTATTTTGGGTGGATTCCAAGATCATGGAAAATTCGATTCCCCATTTTCTTGATGAGTTGAGTTTGCATTTGGAGGGCTCTTTTGACAGTTTTTTGGATAGGATTTGTGAAGGTCATAATTTTGAGGGCATCTCTTGGAAAGGTATCTGGGAGGTTATGGATAAAAGTGGAAAATGAGGAGGCCATGTCTGTTATCATGAAAAAGAGTGGGATGGGGTTATGGATATGTCTAGTGATGAGATTTATGGCTGATCGTGACAAGAAATCAGGGATAACATTGTCTTTTCCTTTAATATAGGAAATATTAAACGAATATTGTGAAAACCATGAAGCAAGTCTCAGTAATTGAGCATTTACCACTTTGTTGGGCTTGAACTTGAGCATTCCTTTTGATGCAGCAAAGTCAGTTTCTACTAGAAAGTGGTGTCCAATCAGGTGGAATTCAAACCTCAAGATCCCTTGCTTAATAGCTAAGAGTTCTTTGAATATTGAATGATGATGGAGCTGAGAGTCTTTGAAAGTACCACTTTTATATCCACGTATCTGTCTTTTTCCTTTTTCATCTTCTTCGTAAAGAACTGCCCCCCAATGTTTGTGGCTTGCGTCTGTCTGGAGAATTCTTTTTCCTGTGGAGGGAATATTTAGCGGTGGCAGGTTCTGCATTTGTCTTAGAGGTGGAGGCAGCTTTCTTGTATGGTCATCTTGATCATCATCCTAACTAGTAGGGATAATTGGTTCGGTTGTTTTTGGAGGTGGAGTAGTCAAATTTTCCTGAGGGTTGTCCAAGAATGCCAATATTTTTATGACCATCATATAAATGCAGTTTAAGCCTTCGGCTTGAGCTAATCTTCTTAGGACGGACTTGAGAGTCATCCTATTGAGAATCCTTGATGCAGTCTGGACAAAAGCACACATCCCAATAATAGTGTCCTGTTTTGGATTTATGAGCATACTGAGGTGTGCCATCAGACCTGAAAGAAAGGATTTTTGCTTGCTCAGCGGTAATTGGGGTCATCATGTACTGGGTCGGAAAGATACTACTAGAAGCTTATTCGGATTTGTTAAAGGTGATCAGGGTTGATCCATTCTTCTGGGTTGTGAATGTTGCATCAGAGGATTGGACTGCAACATGGGATTGATGAAGCTTTTCGTAGTTAGTCACCCATGAATCTAGAAGAAGTTTCTTCAATTCTTTAATAGGGATCTGTTTAGGAATCTGGGTGCACATCGGAGCATTTTGGGAGTCTGCATTGATCATCAGGGCTTCTATGGTGCCTGGAAGGGTAAGATTCAGAGCATGAATCTGGACTTTGTATACCATTTGGTAATGTAGAGTTGTAGAAATGGAACTTGGATCCATATCTATTCATGCGATTTGCAATTGAACTTTGAGGACATTCAGAAGACGAGAATCTTAGAGAGACATACAGAAGTTGGGGAAGATCGTTGTGATTACCGTTCCTGCATTCAGGGTAGTCTGCACGGTTGCAATAACAGCATCCATATATTTTCTGTGTCTAGAATCCAATAATGCAAGTCCAGCACAAACTGGAAGTCCTTTTCTCCCATGAAAGGTAAGGGCTAGGCGGATAGCACCAAAATGAAGATAAGTAAAGCCTTGTGTCTACCATTGAGCTAGGTACTCTGGAGGAATCTCCAAAGATACGAAATGTTCTTGGGTGGTGGCTGGTAGGTTACATTGGCTAAATTTTGTGGATTAGATGTATTCTTTCACAGTTTTGGGGGTGTGTTTGATAAGTTGTTTAATGGATCTGGTAATGGGATTTATTGGCTTGGTAAAGGCATGGTATGGGTTTATAAAAGGAAGATCTTCAGAAGTAACTTTTTGTTCGTTAGAAACATAGTTTACTTCATAAAGATAATCTAGTTTAGAGGCAGAAGATTTTCAAAGGGAAGGGGAAGTTGTTAATAAGAAATGGGCTGAAGTAAGCTGTAGGGCAGTGTTTCAAGAAGAACTGGGTGTTTTAGTGTTTGGGTTTTACATAGATAGTGAAAATGATATACTTCTCAGAATATATATAGCTTGTTATAATTCCATACAAATTTCCAGGCTCTGATACCACTTGGGATATCGCTGTAAAATATATATAAGATTATCTAAGGTACATGGTGTTGCTCTATCATGAGTATTGAGGATATCTCAGTGATCATGGTTTCCAGCTTATATACCACTAGAAATGGTATATTAACATAGCTTTTTCTCTCAATATTTTAAGAGCTCACAATCAAATTAGCTCCAGCCCTAGAGAGACACTCCTTGCCATGGATGGGCGAGCCTGTACAGTCTTTAAAACCCTTAAACTTGAGAGAGCTAACTTTGACAAGATATCATATTCTAGAGATAATCTTATATATAAACTACATTGATAAATATTTACTTACTTCATAGGGAGAGCTGGATTGTTGTATAGGACTATAATAGATATACAAGGATTCTTTGAAGTATACCAGGAAAAATGTTTAGAAAGGCATATTTTAGAACTGGGAATATTATTGAAAGGAAATTTTTTACGATGGATACCTTCTCGAAGAAGGGATTACAACATATTTATAGGGGAAAGGGAATCAGATTTCAAATCTGGATTTCAAACCTATTTTATAGAAAACACTCGAAACAAGGCCTGGGAACAAGTGGCCGACAAAAGTAAAGCTAATATGCTGGAAAATATAATACAACACGTGAAAAATAAATTATGCCGACACAAAACGTTAAAGACACAGAGTGAGTTTTATGGACAGGTGGCTGGAATTCGAGTTAGAAATCTTATCCTACTGTGCTAGTGCGGGCTAACATAAGTGTTGACGTCTAAGTAGAGCTGAGCTGGCTTTTTGAGTGACGTAAGGGCTGACTTCACCATTTGAAGTTAATGGGCTTGTGAGATGCGCTGAGATTTGGATCCATGGAATAATCATAAAAATCATTTCCTTTTGGTCCATAGTATGCATGTTCATCTGTAGGATCATCAGTGGGTCTACTGGAACTGGGCCTTGGTTAAGTGCAAAATCTCGTAGGTCTTCTTTTTCACCATCAGTGATAGTGAGCTGTGAAAACTGGTAAAAATTAGGGGATGTATTTGGAGTGAGATTGGGATTGAAATCACAAAAAGGACTAGTATCACCAATAATCGGGGCAATCTTGGTTTGATAATAGTCAAGTTCCCTTGTGAGTCTTAACTTGTATCCATCTGGAAGGATTTTCCATGGAGCATTTTCTGATGGAAGGGACCAAATTTCATCTAGGATGATCTTGTTGTTTAAGAACAGTTGCTTTTGAAGGCATCTGTAAACAGGACTATCTTCTCTGAGAGGAGTTTCCCCTGAGGTAAACACTTTGATTTTTGGATGAAAGTCTGTAGTGTTTCCTATAAGTTCACAGTTGAGACTAATCAGGAAGACTGTGTAACATTTCAAAGGACATGCATTTTTGACGTTGAGACTGATCGGGAAGGTTGTGAAAGCTGGTCTTTCACCTTTGATATTTTCCCATTCTTGATCTAGAAGCTGTTTCCCCCTTGTGATTTGGGCCAACCAAGTGAGGGTGTTAATCTGAGTTTGACAAGCTGGCCTAAAATCTGGGTTGTCTTGATAGAGTTGGATGGTGGTATGGAGTGGGATTGTTGGAATTTCAATGGCAATTGTGTAGTAACTTGCTAAATACCGGAAAAAGTTAGATAATTGTTTTGGCATGTAGAAAGCATCATGGAAGGGAAGGAGTTTTGCAAATGGGTATTTTGGGTGGATTCCAAGATAATGGAAAATTCGATTTCACATTTTCTTGATGAGGTGAGTTTGTATTTGGAGGGCTATTTTGATAGTTTTTTGGATAGGGTTTGTGGCGGTCATAATTTTAAGGGCATCTTTAATTTTGGAAAGGTATCTGGGAGGTTATGGATAAAAGTGAAAGATGAGGAGGCCATGTCTGTGATCATGAAAAAGAGTGGGATGGGGTTATGGATATGTTTGGTGATGAGATTTATAGCTGGTCGTGACAAGAAATCAAGGATAACATTGTCTTTTCCTTTAATATGGGAAATATCAAAGGAATATTGTGAAAACCATGAAGCAAGCCTCAGTAACTGAGCATTTACTGCTTTGTTGGGCTTGAACTTGAGCATTCCTTTTGATGCAGCAAAGTCAGTTTCTACTAGAAAGTGGTGTCCAATCAGGTGGAGTTCAAACTTCAGGATCCCTTGCTTAATAGCTAAGAGTTCTTTGAATGTTGAATGATGATGGAGCTGAGAGTCTTTGAAAGTACCACTTTTATATCCACGTATCTGTCTTTTTCCTTTTTCATCTTCTTCGTAAAGAGCTGCTCCCTAATGTTTGTGGCTTGCGTTTATCTGGAGAATTCTTTTTCCTGTGGAGGGAATATTTAGCGGTGGCAGGTTCTGCATTTGTCTTTTTAGGTATTGGACTGCTTCAGTTTGTCTTGAGGACCAAACAGGTGGTTTATTTTGAGCATTTGTTCAAGGGGGGCTGTATGTTGAGAAAGCTGTGAAACAAAATCTCGGAGATAATTAACTATCTCGAGAAATTATTGGACTTGGGTCTTCATAAGTTGATATGGGAATTTAACTAATTCATGGGCTATATGGGACTGGGCCTCATAATGTCCATTAATTAATTTCATTCCCAAAAAATCAATTTTGGATTGATCAAGTGACATCTTATTTTCCGAGAGCATTACTCCGTGTTGCCTTGTTAGGGCTTCAAATTGGGCCAAAAGGGTTAAATGGGCTTCTTGTGACGAGGAGAAAAGAAGGATATCATCAATGTAGATAAGGGCTTGATTAAGAATTAGGTTATAAATTCGAGTCATAGCCTTTTGAAAAAGAGAAGGGGCTGTTTTGAGGCCAAATGGCATAACAGTCCATTGAAAATGGTGATTGGGTATACAGAAAGCTGTTTTGGGCTGATCCTGAGGTTTAATTCCCCATTTCCAAAAACCTGCTTTCAAGTCAAATTTCGAATACACTTTTGCATTGGAAAGACTTGAAAACAGAGTGTATCTATTGGGATGCTTCATCTGCTGACTTTTTCATTTGTATGAATTTTTTAAATTTTATTTTTTATCTTATACAACAGATTTAGAAATATGTATATATATATATATATATATACGCACACATAACCATAAAAATATCGTCAAAGTCCGAAATTATCCACAAATGTGGATTCTTGAAACACATATAGGAGATAAAGATATTTCTTATAGAAGTATCCGTAGAATATTGATATTTTCTGGACAACATTTGTAATGTATTAATATCCGTTTTCTTCGTTCAGAATTTTATTGAAATATCATTTTACATACAAATATTTCCATAAATATGTTTGTTAAAAACCTACTGATATCCATGTATATAAAAGGAAGAAAAAGAATTTGAAAAGAAGTTCACATGTCCTCATGTATTGTATATGATAATAATAATTACAATAATAATTTATTAAGTTCAATATAATTTTTTCTTCACGTCAATTATTTATTTTTTATAATTGGTATTTTTTAACCATGAATAAAACTATATAGCTAGCATGTCAGGAATTTAAGTTCTTTTGAAAAATAAAAAATGATTTTGTGTTCAATTATATGGACTTTGTATACTTTTATTGTTATGTAAAATGATATGAGATTCAAGAATATACAAGGGTTTCCTTTCTCTCTGCCCCCTTTTCTTTCAGATTTCTCATATCTAGGATTTCTCTTTGTGTGAGACTTTCATCGTCGCCGCCACGGCTGGAGAGCATGATCAGTTCGGTGAATTCAATGAGAATGGAGTTGGAAGGTTCTAGATGAGAGTTTCTTGTTCAGATCTAACCCGACGAGCTTCAGGAGGTTTGAGATCCTACAATGCTTTGGTGGTCCAATAGTAGGTGTGGTGATCTCTTACCTCGAGTTAATTCTTTTTCTCTGAGTTGTGGCATGCGGCGAAGTGATTGTTTCACGTAAGGCAAGAATTTTGCAGTCGATGTTTTTTTATTTTTATTTTATATTTTTATATTAATGGATTGTTCTTATATTTGAGTTTTAATTTGGTAATAAAAAAGGTAGTTCCCTCACGTCCAGTTTGTTTATGTGTGTGTGTTTCTCTTAAGTTGTTTTTTAGCGGTATATGTCTATTGGTTCCGCTAGTGGCTAGGCGGAGTTTGTTGCAGTCTCTGTGTCATGAGTGACTGTCTCTCGATTGAGCAGAATGTTCCATCGATTGTAGATTTTTTTTTTTTTTTCAAAAAGAGCTTTGTATATGCTAGATTATAGGATTGCCAAGGAGTTCGAGAAATTTTCCCGTTATCGAGTTTCGGCTTGTGTCCTCCTCACTGAGCTTCATTAGATTTTACTGATAGAATTCGGTTTTAGTCTAGGGTAATATCTCTTATACTACAATGTTGTTTTATCTTAGATATTGGTGTTTGTATCCCGTTTTATCTTAAATGATAATTTTTATTTCAAAAAAAAAATAAAAGTAATGAGATTATAAAAATTTTTACTTAATGAAGTACTTATCGTATCAATGTATTATTTTCTACCATCAATCGTTTTATGTACATTGTGTTATTGTGTTTTACATATATTTTTTAATATACTATTTTATTGTAAAAAAACGGATCAATTTATTATTGTTTAGTCATTTCTCATTTTCGCACTTGAAATTTTAAATTTTTTTATGCAAATATTAGCTTCTTCTTCTTAATTTTTTTTTTCTTCATATCAATATATCAACATTATTCATTAATATTTTTTGTAAATCTGGACCTTCGATATTACTAGCGACAAAGATATCCTTGCACATATACATATGTTATTTAATGTTTACCGAGTTAGGATGTACATTGTTCTTGCTTTTATTCTGCCTGCCAGTAACAAAATAAATACAGGTTTGTGAAAAAAAAAAAAAAAAAAAAAAATCTGTCTCTACAGACACACGCGCGCACACACACATATATATAAAAGATATACCTCTATACACATTACATATACATAAAAAACACATATCATAAAAAATTTATACATGTTTTATATATAAGAAATATTTTTTTGAAGATTCCCGTAGTTTTTGAAATCTCGTGTTTGCCCCTTTTGATTATATAGAAGTATAAAAAGTATCCCCACACTTTTAAACAAGTACAAAAATAACTCTTGGATCAGTTTTTTTTCTTCTTTTTTAATGAATGTGAGGCTGCCCTCATTTATATGAACTAAGGGGGTATTTGACGATCCAACTCAAATTATACGGTTCATTTAAAAAAATATATTTATTATTAATTGTATTAAGATAAAATGCAATAGTAGACAATATGTGCGTTTTGGATTTTTTTTTTGCCTTACATTGTATTCAAATATAATATGTGTTTAAGTTGTTAGTGAGAGATAAAGAGTGAATATGTGATGTCATTGATAAAAATAGATAGAAAAAAGAATGATGAATATTGATTATATATTGGACTTAAATTGTAAAAGTATTTGTATATTTGAATAAAATATGAGGTACCCAAACGCATATTGTACTATATTTGGATACAATATATGATGAATGATATTTACAAATGAACCAATAGTTGGAAATGCATTTTTTTTTGTCCTTTTTTCTCCAAAAGTAACTCAATTTCAAATTCACGTATCCAAACTCTTTCTTTTGTTAAAAAAAAAAAAAAAAAAAATCTAAAAGTCCATAACATACTTATTTCAAGTTGAAATAAAATGATTTTATGTTTAAAGTGGCATAGGATGATGAGAAATACGAAACAAAATCCACATTGTTATTTTTTCTGAATATATTTCAAGTTTTTATATTTTTAACTATCACAGTTCATTTTCAACAAGACCTACATTTTCAGGCATTCACTTATTTCTAATAAAAAAAAAATGCAAGACTCCAAAATGCAATTGGTGTTGTAAATTCCCCCTTTAAGTCTTTTATCTTAAACACTTCAGCAAGATGTACTATCAAAAACATTGATTTACTTATAGCATAAAAAATACTAAACAAAAATCAATCAAATTCTTAATGTGCTTTAATTATTTATAAATGGTTGTAAACAACAATATAAAAAATTATAAGAGATACCAATTCTAAATTCCATTTTTTATACCAAAATTTGAGTTGTCATTCTTATTGGCAGAGATTGCCTCATCAATAAATAACAAGAGATTTTATTTGTTAATAAAAATGTGACAACTCAAAATTGATATAAAATTTGTAATTAGGATTAATGTAAGGTTTTCAACTAAACTTTTGTTGTGAGCTACTGTCGGTATGAATCCCACGTTTCAATTCTAGATTTAAAAAACCAATTTACTTGATGTTATCATCTAAATAGCAATGTGATGTAATTTGTTAAACTAATAGAGGTTACATTTTCTTGAAAATTGGTTAAATCTGAATTTGGCCCTAGAATTTGAAAAAGTTCTAGTAGAGCGGAATTTGGCCCTAGAATTTGAAAACGTTCAAGCAATAGCGGAATTTTCATTAACGGAAGGGATGAACCTCCACTTGTATTCAATGTTTCCAAAAATATTGCTGTAATTATCATATGTGTTCAACTTTTTAATCAAACAAAATCCACCCTTATGTTTTTATGATAACAAACACATACACCCAGAATTCAAGTACTTGAATACAAACATGCTAAGCACGATAATAAGACTCAGTGCTCTTAAACCTTGGATGCTATTTATAACATAACTTAGAGCATCTTCAATAAAGCGTTAAATTAATTTGCCAATAATGAATTTCAATATTTGGATTTAAAAAAAATAGTGTACTTTAATGAAGTACTATTTTTGATGTAAAATTTGTCATCTAAAAAAACAGGTGACAAATTTATCAAATATAGCTAATGTCAAAATTGACATTTGATTTTTATTTAGGGTAAATTGCTCATTTAGTTTCTAAATTTTTAACCTTGTGCAATTTTAGTCCCTAAACTGTTTTTGTAGCTAAAATACCCTTAAACTTTTAAAATATTATCGCAATAGTCATTTTCATCAATTTTTGGACGCAATCTTTTAGTAATTTGGTCAAAAAGTTGTGTTAACTACGGATTTCATCAAAAAATTAACAAAAATGATTATTGTAGCAATGTTTTTAATAGTTTACGATTATTCTAGTTACGAAAAAAAGAATAGGAAATACCCTATATTATTAAAATGTTACTATAATAGTTATTTTTGTTACTTTATAAATGGAATACATTAGTTATTTGGTCAAAAAGTGATGTTATTTATGGATTCTGTCCAAAAATTAACTCAAAAGACTACTGTAGCAATATTTTAAAAGTTCAAGGGAATTTCAGCTATGAAAAAAATTTAGGAACCAAAGTTGTACCAAATTAAAAGTTAATGGACCAACCTAGTAATTACCCTTTTATTTAGTATTGTCTTGACTATCATCTAGTTATATTTTAATTTTAAAATTATTTAGATACGAAAAGCATACTTTTTCATGTACTTAGAAGTTTATAACATGACAAAAGGTAAAAATAACATTAGAAATAAAATCACACATTATAGTATAAAGTACAATAAAACATTAACAATAATATATATATATATATATATATATATATATATTAGAGATGATCAAAGTACATGGAAAAATGTCGTTTTAGAAGCTCTAATTGCTCAAGATAACAACTTCAATATTATAGAAGTAAACGCTTTTTTTGTTTTTAATTATAATTTACCGTATGCAATTTTGCTCTTACTTATTTGGAAAAAAGCAAAAAACAAAATAACAAATACACGCACGCACGCACATAAGAGTCAATGAGCTCTTACCGAAACCATTTGTTTCTTTGAGCTAATCCTCCTTTGTGATAGTAAGATTTCATATTTTGCCTTTTTAGGGCATGTTTGACACACCGTATTGTATTGTATTGTTCTTATACAATACGAGGTTTGGTTTTATATCTATTAAAATAGTATACGACATTATACATTGTTTGCTTATTACCATATTGTATTGTATTGTATTGTATTAAGAAATAAGTTTTCAAAACGTAAAATTTTGACGTTAGTTGGGGAGTGTAATGCCCCGACCTATGTAGGGCCGTTACGTTACTTACTTAATTACTTCTTACTTGAAAATTTGAGAATAAATTTTTTTTCTCTCAACATACATATATATAAATAGACTAGCCCATATAAGGAAGCTTTTTATGCTCACACAATACTTGTTTAACATAATAAGAAGTCATACATTTTCTTTACATCTACTTCGAGTCTTTAACTTTATATATACAGTATAACACCATTTATTCTAACATGTATATATATACACATATATCTTTGTTCAAAAGAACTTGCGAAATAATTTTACGTAGTGGTATCCCACACCGCCCTTCATTTGTCGCATCGTCTGCATGACCCACCATCTAGGTTGCAGGCTTTTTACCTACAGTATGAAATATACTGATGAGCTTTACGCTCAGCAAATACAAACTTATTCTCATAAAACATGTCAAACATCATATAACTTATGCATGAATCATTTATGTTCAATATTATGAATCTTTTATGATCAATTATTGACTTGAATTTATTATCTTGCTTAACTTGTGGGCCTCTTGTGTACATACCAGATACGTGCATTCCACAGAAAGTTAAGGTTTGCAAGGTCCCTAACAATTCTGGAAATCATGTAAGCCTTTACGATTTTTACAAAAGGTCTTAGTATCTTTAAACTTGAACTTGAGCTTGAAACATTCATGATCCTCCACGATCTGGCGGGAGGTTAGTACGACACCTTACTTGTCTTATCTTGTGACTTAAATCATGTTCTCACTATTTAATATTAGTGAACATGCTTCGTGATGTTACTATATTATAACATATAATATAACATATATATACTCATGGTATATCATGGTAATACATGGCACATCATAGCAATACATGGCACATAATGGCACATCAAAGCACATCATAGTAATACATGGCACACTTTGACATAACATAGTATATCATGGCATTCAAGAAAATATGTTATACCTGAAAATAGTATTTACTATTTTTCATACTGTAGGTGAGATTTGTACTTGCCTGGTTGTTATGTCTGAGGTTTTGTTGCTCCAATTCAGGTCGCAACTGCAGGTTACTTCCTGCTATTTAAAAGAATATCGGATAAGGATCCTATAAATCATAATCCTAAAATGTTGGTGACCTTAACCAACATTCATACATAATCTTAGTTATATGTCTCCCAAATATACACATGATAACTTATTAGGTTACATAGGGTAACCTTAGTTACTAAGTCCATACATACATAAATAGGATTAGGTTACCATTATAACCTTGGGCCTATGTCTTAATATTCTTAATCCACAATCCATTATCAATCTTAGTATCCTATAGGGTTATATTGGGTAACCCTTGAGGTGGTCAAACTTGGTCAACTAAAGTCAACATCTTATGGGTCAAACTTGGTCAACTATAGTTAACATTTTATGGGGTCAAACTTGGGCCTTGGGCCAAGCCCAGTAACTCGGGTATTCTTCCCGGTTACCATCCGTCATCATCGTATTACTAAACTTTAAAACCATTTGGGCCAAAAATCCATTTTCCTCTTATTTTGGAAAAACTTGGCAATTTAAATCCAAAAATCCTTTGTTCATCTTAAGAAAAATGGTGACTCTTAGAGTGGGGTTTATACAAATTCTTAAGTACTGAAAATTTTCATTGGAACAATTTTCACAGTCAAAACATTGGTGTTGGTGTAAAAATACAGTTTTCCTGTATTGGTTTAGAAAATCCTGTGCAGGAATTTCCTGTTTCCTGCACAGTTTTTAGAAATCCATTTCTATTTAAAAATCTGGGTTGAATTAGAAAAATTTGTCTTCATAAAAGTTTTAGCTTTCGAAAAACCCTACAACTTTTGTGTTTTATAGAAAACCCAATTCGGACTCTAACATGTTCTTATTTCCTATTGAACCCACCTGGCCGTGCATGAAGTTTGGGCACGGCCAGGCTCGGATTTTCTTAAAAACTGAGACTGTTATAGCGTTATTTTGGAAAACTGTTTGCGTCGTCCTCTAGGAAAAACCCTTATCTACAACTTTTATGTTTTACATTTTTCTCAATTCAGCTTTTAAAGGCCTCAAATTTCACTTTACAGAAAACTGGCCAGTTTGTACCCGAACTGGCAGTTTTCGTTCTTAAATTCGTTTTACGTCCTATTTCGCGCAATCTAACTTAACCGAACATGCAGAAGCCTAGAAAGCAGACATGCAGCGTTTTCTAACGTCCCAATTCAACATTCATGTGACCCGATCATATCCATGCAAACCATTAAAAAAATTGCATCACCTAAGGTTTGCATGGGTTCTAGGTTCAATCAACCCATTCCATTCTATTCTAGCACCCTAGCATGCTCATACAACATTATTCACATACTTGGGGACATACAACTCATCAAACATCTAGCATGCAACCCTAATAATCAAAGAAGCATAAGCATATAACTATGCAAAGCTCATAAATCAACCCACCCTCAATTCTAATCAAGCACAAAACCTAAAATCTAATCTAGGGCAATAAAAATAAATTGAGCTTATGCTCTTACAAATCCAACTTGAAATAGACTTAAATCTCTAAATTGAAGCTCAAATTAAAAGCTTAGGGGTCAAAGGGATTTCACCTCACTTAATCACCAAAATTGGGTTAGGGTTTGGTCCAAACTTTTTCCCCCTTGATCTCCTCCACAACCGGCCTCTCCTTGGCCTATGGGTTTCCAAAAATTTCCAGCCACTTCCTTCGTTGCCTCACCAAATCCGGTCACTAGTCTAGATCAAATCCTTCCTCACTTTTTTTTTCCTTCCTTTTTGGTCCTTTGGTGTTCGGATTCTAGAAGGAGAGTGTGAGGAATTATTTTGGCATGGTCTAGGGAAGTTTTTCCATTTTTTTTGAGCCAAAAATCCGACCCCCTTGGTCCTATTTATAAGTGAAAATTAATTTATTTTTGGGATTTATTTTTAATCCCAAAATTGCATAATAGTCATTTTAGCAAAAATATTTGCTAAAACACCCTCCAAGTGGCATGTTGGCCAGTCCTCACCTTGCTCTCTAAGCAAGTGCTTACATCACCTTGCTTATATCACCTATTTTTTCAAAAATTACATTTTAGCCCTTAAGGACAAAATATTTGCAATTTTACCCCTACATGTGGCCGGCCATTATGATGCTAGGCGGCAAAGATTTCTTTCCACAATTTCTTTAAATCAAAATGATGTCATAAATCCATGGTGAGGTGATGTCATTACCCTAAGGCCTTGTTTGGCTTTTTTCTTAATATGTAGTTCAATTTCAAGCTAACACAGATATTTTCAATACTGTTTTTACTCATAATACAGTATTAATGCACTAACTGCAGTCTAAAATTTATCTGTGTAAAATTAGACTGTATAAAAATTTTCTTATTTCTTAAAGCCCTTTTGCCCTTTTATTTCCTACATGGTGTGCTTGATTTTTCTATGGTGGTTTTGAATCTTAATCTTGCTATCTTGTCTGTAATGACGGTTTTTCGCAATATATTTTCCATACTACTTATCGTATTGCAGTACCACCATATTTTTGACTTCTATGGTTAACCTTTGACTTTTTGGTCAATTTTGACTTTTTTTGGTCAAACTTTAACCAACATAAAATCATGGATTTTATTAAGCCTTTTTCCATAAAAGGTTTCATGCATGACTAAACAATTACTTATTAAGTCTCATAGCCAATTGAATGAGAACTCAAACATTTACTGATAAAATCATGAATTTCACATTAATATTCATAATTTTCATGAAACATTTTATAAACACATAATACGGACTTAAATTTCTTTATGTGAGGAAATTACGAGTCCGTAAGAAAAATTCGGTTATTACAGGGAGTCAGTTTCAGGTTTCGGGACAGGGGTTAGAGTCGGGGTTGGAGTTGGAGTCGGAGTCAGACTTGGGTTTCGGGACGGAGGTTGGGGTAGGAGTTGCGTTTTGGAACGGGGTCAGGTTCAGGTTTTGGGACGAGGTCGGAATTGAGTTTTAGGACTAGATCAGGTCGAGGGACAGGGTGATGGGGTTAGATTTTGCGACGGGGATTGCGGTCGGGGTCAAATTATTTTTCGTCATGCTCAAATCGAAATGGCATTCTGCTTTCCAAGTAACCAATCTAATCAACTTTCATCCACTTGGGAGGGATTTAAAATCCTAATTATATTGTTGAGAGCGCAATATTTCTTCTATGATACTCTAGAATCATCCCATCACCATTAAAAGAAAAAAAAAAAAAAATCATATCTCAAATCTTAAACACAAACTAGCTATTGCTCAAGAGTATAGATTTCAATCTTGGTATGAACCATCTAACACATCCAATTGTGATCTTTTCCTCCGTTTGGATGTTCTTGATGAAGTTTGATTCACCGATCTCAAATCATCATCTTCTGTGATATCATTTGCATCAGCCTCTTGTTCTCACAAATGGTCATGGAAACCGCAAATTTCAGATTTTGAATTAAAATTTTTTTTTTTTTTTTTCAGATTTTCGGCTATAGGTTTTAGAGCATAAATAAATAAATAAATAAACCCTCATTCCCTCCCAAAACCCATTCTCTCTCATGCCTCTTTCACTCTCACCTCCAATCTCTCCCTCGAAACCCATCTCCTCCTTCGTGACTCCTTCCTCCATCATGTCTTGCATCTCTCCCTCTCTACCTCACCTACAATCTCTGCTACCCTCCTTCTATTCTCTCTCGCCCCCTCACCCTCTATCTTTCGCCTCCAATCTCCGCCGACTATGACTCCACTATTCATTCTCTCTCGTACCTCTCCCTTTCTCTCTCGCCTCCAATCTCTACCTCGACTCTTACCTCCAATCTCTTCCTGGAACCCATCCACCGCTGCCTACCCCACTACCGCGCTGCCAGCACCCACGCTCGTGGAATTGGTAAGTCTCTCTCTCTCTCTTGCTATCTCTTGCGCTGCACATATTATGATTTTGAAGACCATTTGGTTTGTGGTTTTTGGTGATTATTAATTGTGTTTGTGAATTTGGGTAATTGTTTTCTGGAAAAAAAGTTTTGATAACTTGATAATATTTTTGCATATTATATGTTTGACAAAATGCCCGATTGTATGATATTTACGTGTTTGAGTGAGGATTATTTTTAGATTGATTTAAAATGTTTGGGTGAGGATTTGGTTTAGATTGTTTTCTAGAAAAAAAATGTTGATTTTGTGATTTATGCTTTTGCATATTACATGTTTGACAAAATACCCGATTGTATGATATTTACTTGTTTGGGCGAGGATTAGTTTTAAATTCATTTAAAATGTTTGGATGATGATTTGGTTTAGATTGTTTTCCTGAAAAAAAGTGTTGATTTGTGATTTTTGCTCTTGCATATTACATATTCAACTTAATTAAGTTGTAAGTATATATTTTTATGTTCCAAATTGTGATTTGACATTACATTATTCTTGTTTTAATTGTTTTGAACTTTGTTAAATTGTTAAGGCACTTAATGACTAGAAGATTTTGGTGTGCAAAGAAATAAGAAAGCGATGCAATTATGAAATATTGATTGATATTGTTCGATGTCCTCTACAAGAAGGTTATGCTGAATACGGATATTTTGTTTTAGCCTTTATGTGAGAAATAACCTTGACTCTCGATGGATTATCCTTACTTCAAACTAAGGATTTTTATACCAACATTGAGATAAGTTTAGTAAGGTAAGAGTGAGTTAATTTTGTAATGCAGTTCATCCAATATAGTTAGAAGACACTCTATTAATTTTGTAATGGTGTGTACGTTTTTGTAATGATTATTGTACATTGTGATATAAAATTAATTGAAGATTAGCTATTATTTTAATCTGGGTTATGCAATGAATAACACAGGGGATTTGCCACCTGTGAGAAATCTCATGAATTGTGAATTTTTTTTTTCATTGTAATCTTTTCACAACTGTTTTTAGCAAAAACGGTCATAGAATCTTCCTAGTGAAGTACTTTCTATGGCCGTTTTTGCTAAAAACAATCGTGGAATATGGCTATTACACGACGGTTTTGTCTAAAAACTGTCATGTTATATTAATATTCTACGACGGTTTTTATATTTATATTCCACAATGGTTTTTATTAAAAACTATTGTGGAATGGCCCTTTCTACCCCTTATTTGGTGCATGTTTCGTCTATTCCACGACGATTTTAACTGTCGTGAAATCCAAATAGATTCCAGGACCCTATGTACCACGATGGTTAAAAATCGTCATGATATCCTTTTTTTCTTTTGGTACTAGTGTTTATACAATAAATTGGGAACACCAAACACTATATTATTTAAAATAATACAATACAAAGCTCTTACACAGGACACAAACATGCCCTTGGAGTTTAATTACTTGCAAGTAATTCCTCCACCAAGGCACCTAGAGACTCGTGTGAAGATCCATTTTCCATTAAAGCCATCCTACACTTAGCTTTCACATCTTTTACCTTTGCCCTCACCACCATATCACCCTCCATCAACCTCTTTATCCCTCTCTCCACCTGCTCTGCCAATACCAGTACACTTCCTTCCCTATAATTCAAACTAAGCTCTACTGCCAATCCCAATTCCTTTACCATCTCAAAGGCGTTCATATGTTGCTCCGCATAGACCGGCCACGTGGCAATCGGAACGCCATGCCACAAGCTCTCAAGGATCGAGTTCCAACCGCAATGTGACACGAACCCTCCCACCGCTTGGTGTGCGAGGACCATCACTTGTGGGACCCACCCACATACCAAGCCCATCCCAGCCGTTCGTTCCAAGAACCCATTAGGTAACGCCTCATCGAAATTCGCATACTCACTTGGGGGAACTAATTTAGTCTTGGGTGGCTCACGACATGACCACAAGAATCGGAATCCAGCCCGTTCGATCCCGAGTGCGAGCTCTTCCAATTGGGGCCCACTAAGACTCCCCAAACTGCCAAAACACAAGAACACTACAGAAGATTCGGGCTGATTGTCAAGCCATTTCATAATCTTCTCTTGTTGTGCTTTATCAGAATGCCACTCGGTCGACCCTTTGAGGTTTAGAATCGGCCCGACCGGGTAAACCTTAGGTACCTTACTTGCAGAGAGCGAATCCAGAACAATGGTCTCCAACTCTCGAAGTGTATTTACAACAATACCCTTCGTCTTTGCATACATTCGACTATGATACATATACGTAAAAAATCCATCTCCACGGTCCAACACCGTCGCATGCAGAGACTGGCGAGGGACCGGGTTGGCGAAACCCCGAATTCTGAACTCAGTCACCGAGTCGGAAGCGAGTTCCGAGTCTAGAATCGGCAAGTCGAGCACGAAGCTTAGGAAACCTGCCGGCGACGCGAAGTAGATGTACGAAGGGATGCCGAGGCCGTCGGCGACGTCGATCATGGACGTGCAGAAGAAGTCGACGAATATGCCGACGAGTCGGCGTTTCGACTGGGCGATGGCGTTTTTCACGTGGGGTTTGTGCTGGTCTATGAGGGCGAATGTGTGGGCGACGTAGGAGTTGAAGTGATTGGGTGAGGGAGGGTCCATGGTGGGGAGGAGGACGAAGTTGAGGTTGGGGGATGAGGTGGCGAGGAGGGATTGGGTATAGGAGTGGATGGTGGGCCAGTGGGGGACGGAGATGAGTAGGACAGTGGCGGAGAGGCGGCCGGGGAAGCGGCGGACAAGGTGGCGAGCAAATTCCACGGCCGGGGTTAACATTCCCATTGCTGGGGTGGCGATCAAGAAAACCTCCCGATCATGATCATTTTGGTTTCGTTGAAGATGGGAATTCTGGGAAGTCATGGTCAATTTTGGCGACGCTAGTGATGTTCTCTTTGCTCCAATTTGATGCAGAATTTAATGGTTTTATAAGGATCAGAATATGTCCAAAAGTTGCGGAGAGTGGGGACATGTACATAACGTGTAAGACTTGTATAATCACCAAAAAGGTGAACCTTCTTTATAATAGTATTTTTTTTTTTTTTTTTTTTTGGGGTAGGAGTAATGGAAAGTAGAATGGAAAAAGGGAGGAAAACTACAAGGAATGAGGAAGATTTTCCTTCATATATATTTTTTTTTTTGGTAGAAGAGAGACAAAATAGAAAAGAAAATGTTCAACAAAATTTGTTTTACAATTGCACCTTTATATTAAATGAGAAGATGAGTAATGATGGTTAAGATCATAAGAGTCTTTTTACGCATCATTTGCTTTCAAATTTTGCCTTTTCATGAAGACAAACCAGCCTTTGGAATCGGAGTTCTGCTTCAAGAAGTATAGGGCTCGGAAGTCTTCCTTACTCACCATCAGATCCTCTCGATCTGCGAGTCCCTGAACACTGAGAATCGCCCTCCACAAGTTCAGTATCAATTGGCTCAAAGTGATTCGGTAGTCGCCAGCACTGCCAAAGCCAGCAGTGGCATAGAGAAGGTCAGTCCCAATAAGAAAACGATCTCATAGATGGCAAACCAACCCTTGCAAGGATTATCGGCCCTTTCTTCTGGATAAGGAGGCCAAACTTCCATCCTGGTGTGGAGTTCAAATTCCTCTTGCCATCCTGCGTTCTCCTCCATAGTTAGGATCAATTCAGGCTTTTCCTCCAGATGGCCCCAGCTGACATAGTGAGGATTGTCATCTTCTGCCATCAGCACTGCAAAGCAAACCGGTCGAGCTTCCACATCGGCCGCCGACGCCACGGTGCCTGATTACTCACCCGCAGTCTCGCGAGCCATCTTGAACATTTTCAGCAAGTTATCCATTGTAGCAGACATGACCTAGATTCTAATGGAATTAGAATTCAAACCCAACGATGCCTGGAGCCGCAAACCCGAGAAATCACAACAATTCGCAGGTGGCACGGAAAGGAAAAGCAACGAAAATGAATGAAAAAAGACAAAGGAAGAGGGATTCGGACCTGTGAAGAAGATTGCAGAAGACGATGAAGAGTTTCGGATTTGGGAGAGACTAATCGAGAAAAAGATTTAGAGAGAAGGAAAATGGGTAAGAGAAATGAGAAGACTTTCAGAAATCCCAAATCTTAACTTCCCCTCAAATTCGAATCAATGGTCCAGATCGCTCTTCATCAATGATTGAGATCGATTGAGCAGTTTTTCATCATTTCGGATCTCTAAAAATGGGCTTAGGGAGTCGCATCGATTGCAGCACGTCTTCTGAACCACCTACAACCACCGCACAACATAGAGAGTGACACTTGCTTGAAAGCATGCAAAATCATCCCAGACAGTATGTGAGTCACCCAGGAGTCAATGACGAGTCATCTGCCTGTTGCCAATAAGCACTATTTAGACAAGAATACACCTTTAGTTGATTTACAATCGACTATGGAGTGAGGGGCTTACTATTAAGGTCAGATTTCATACCTCATCTCTCACCATACACGAGTTCGCGAATAAGCCATCGGAGAGCACAAGACGACTCAGAGATAAGTAGCTTAGAAGACTCGAGAACGACTCCTGGATGACAAAAGAACGACTGGTGGATAACTGGTAGGTCAGCAGAGCTAAATAAGAAAAGTTGACTTTATGGGTAGAATTAGGAAACTAAATCCAGCATATAAGGCATGGAAATTAGCCAGCAAGCCCAGATCTCACGGAAAAGGCAGTTTCTAGATATCTTTTAGTCATTCGCGAGTTGGAAAGTCGAGCAATATTAAAAAGACCAACGACTCATCGGCATTCAAGGAATATTCTCCCCAAATTAGGCAACTCAAGGCATCAAAGTTAGTCCCTATAAATTGGCTTACCACCAAACCTAGGGATCTTCTTCTTCCAGATGTTCAACTCATTGTACTTAGCAAAATACACACAAAATTCCCCGAATCTCTCCATATCACCTCATTCCCCATTTTTTCTACGTCTTTCTTACACAAAATCATCATCGTAACACTCTTTTACGCATAATGGAAACTCCTGGAGGCACTATAGAAGACGTAGTCTAGAGATTAAGGATGAACCTATATAAAATTGGTTGTCTCAAGCTTATTTACTTTTCTTGCTTTCTACTTCATTTATTATGACTCACTAATAACACACCGACGACCGGCTGATGACTCGCCCATTGTCCCGTTTCGGTCATTAGCCTTATTATTATTTTTAATTATAGATTCAACCCTCTATACTTTTCATCCTGAAAAATTTTAAAATTAAAAGTAAAAAAATGGATAAAGAAATGTGACAAAAATAAAATAACTATAAAAAAATTAAAAGTTGAAATAACTACTGGAAATTATTTTTAATATATAATGGACAACATTGCCGTGAGTAAATAGAAAATGTACGTAAATATTAAAAGAATAATTGCTACAAAATAATTGATGAAAGAAGGGGAAACGAGAGTAAACACAATAAAAAAAAATTACAAAACATTAATGTAAAAAAGAAAAAGCCAACTACAAAATGACAATACTTCCTTGGTTAGAAGCATTATAAAAGTAGAAACGTTTTTGTAGCTTTTTCTTTTTAATAAAAAGGTCAACATTAATGTGAATAAACTAAAACTATAATACGTGTGTTTAGTTTTTGATAATCTTGAAGAAAGGAAAATGGCCTTTGGAGGAAGAGTCGCAGAGAATGGGGACGTGTACATGGCGTGTAAGAGTAATATATAAATATATAATAACAAGGTTCGGTGAACCTTTTAAAAGAATAATTGCTACAAAATAATTGATGAAAGAAGGGGAAACGAGAGTAAACACAATTAAAAAAAATTATAAACAATTAATGTAAAAATGAAAAAGCCAACTACAAAATGACAATACTTCATTGGTTAAAAGCATTATAAAAGTAGAAACGTTTTTGTAGCTTTTTCTTTTTAATAAAAAGGTCAACATTAATGTGAATAAACTAAAACTATAATACGTGTGTTTAGTTTTTGATAATCTTGAAGAAAGGAAAATGGCCTTTGGAGGAAGAGTCGCAGAGAATGGGGACGTGTACATGGCGTGTAAGAGTAATATATAAATATATAATAACAAGGTTCGGTGAACCTTTTAAAAGAATAATTGCTACAAAATAATTGATGAAAGAAGGGGAAACGAGAGTAAACACAATTAAAAAAAATTATAAACAATTAATGTAAAAATGAAAAAGCCAACTACAAAATGACAATACTTCATTGGTTAAAAGCATTATAAAAGTAGAAACGTTTTTGTAGCTTTTTCTTTTTAATAAAAAGGTCAACATTAATGTGAATAAACTAAAACTATAATACGTGTGTTTAGTTTTTGATAATCTTGAAGAAAGGAAAATGGCCTTTGGAGGAAGAGTCGCAGAGAATGGGGACGTGTACATGGCGTGTAAGAGTAATATATAAATATATAATAACAAGGTTCGGTGAACCTTGTTATTAAAGTATCATTTTTTAAGGTACATATATGGTCACAGTTGGATTTTTGAAGTAACGTTTTGTTATTGATTCATTTATTTATTTTGTCCATTGTACATACAGTTGGGTGCGTTTGTTTTGTAGGTCAAACTGAAAGTTGATTTTGAGATGAACAGTTTATCTCTTTTGTTCTCAAATGACGTTTAAATGTGTAATTAAATTGTCTTTCTGAAAAAAAAAAAAAAAAAAAAAAAAAAGAAATTGATGTTGTATGGATGTTTATAAAAGAGTCCTGAGAAAACAAGAATGGCCTTCGAACATTTTAAAAATCTCATCACCCAGAAAAATGTTACAATTCAAAGTACGTATATGTAAAAAACTAAAAAAAGAAAAAACAGATAGGATAAAAAATTTGTGAGAGATATAAAAGATTAACTTAAAAAAGAACAAAAAAACATTAAGAATTGAAAAAACTACTGGTAACTTTTTTTTTTCTTTAATATGAAGGATGTCATTGTGCTGTAAATGAAATAAAATGTTCGTAATGTTAAAAGAAAAATTGCTACAAAATAATTGATGAAAGAAGGAAGAAAAAGAGAGTCAAAAGCAATTAAAAAAAGTTGTAACAAATATATGTTAAAGAAAGCAACTATAAAATGACAATATTAAATTGATTAAATAAGTACAAGTAACTTTTTTTATGGGTGCCTTTGCTAGGCTTTTCCTCTTCGTCTACCCGGGTTTGATTCCCATTGCCTTCCCTTAGGTCTCGCTCCAGCTTCGGCTACTGAAGCATGGTTTAGTGATAGCAGCGTAGGCCCCGGATGACCGATTAAGAGAAATTAGTATAAAAAATCTGTTTCTGTCAAGAGAAAGAGGTTCCTGTCTTTGGGCCTGAAAACCTAAAAATGATAGGACCACCCTTAGATCCTTTTTATTATTCACCAAAAGAAAAAGTAACTCTTTTCGTAGTTTATATTTTAATAAAAATATCAACATTATTTGGATTAATAATTAAAACGATAATATATGTGTGGTTTTTGTTAATCTTCAAAAAACGAAAATGGCCTTTGGAGGATATATTGGAAGAGTCGCAGAGAGTTCTATAAACATGAAAACAATATGAAACCTTGCTAATAGTAGCATTTGTATAGTAATTAAGAGTTTGTTCTTTTGAAGTAACTTTATGTTATTTAGTTATTTATATATTTTGAAAATAAATACTGTTTAGGGTTGGTTTGTTTCGTAGGACCATTTTTTTTTTTGTTTTTTGTTTTTTCATTTTTTCATTTTGAGATGAAAATAGAAAGTTTGCATTGAGATGAAAAGTTAGGTCTGCTTGGTTGTCAAATGACGTTTGAATGTATAATTAAATTATTTATTCTGATTAGATATATATATATATATATATATATATATATTTGAAATGGTGTTTGGATAGATATTCAAGAGTCCCATTTCAATCATGAAAAAGCAAGAATGACCTTTGGATGACTTTTAAAACCTTTTCAATGAGAAAAAATAAATAAATTTAAAATCTAAAAATAAAAACCAGAATGGATTTTAAAAAAAATGTAACGACCAATAAAAAACTGAACTGTGAAATAACCAAAAAAAAAAAAAAAAAGACAAAAATATGTTGTAAAAATTTTTTTAAAAAATATAAAGGACAACATTGCAGTGAACATATAAGAAATGTCCATAAATTTTACAAGTAATTGTTATGAAAGAAGGGAAAAAGAGAGTACAAAAAGCAATAAAAATTATAACAACTATATTTTAAACAAAATCACCAACTATAAAATGACAAAACTTCATTAAATAAAAAAAAGGTTAAAAATTACAATACGTGGTAAGCTTTTTGAAGTTTGTATAATAAAAAGGTCGACATTAATGTGAATAAATTAGATCTACAATACGTGTGTGTGGTTTTTTATAATCATGAAAAAATGAAAATGTCCTTTGGATGGCTTTGAATAACTTTTCATCCAGAAAATTAAAATTCAAATAAAAACTAGAAAACAGATTGGATAAAAAAAATGTAACAAATATTTTTAAAAAATAATTATAAAAAGACAATTATTGAAAAAACTACTGCTAACTTTTTCTGTCTTTTTTTTTTTAAATATAAAGGAGGACATTGCTGTTAATAACTAAAAATAAGTACGTTAATAAAAGAATAATTACTACAAAACAATATATGAAAAAAGGAAAAAAGATTGAGTAAAGAAAGCAATAAAATATATATAGATATATATATATATTAAAAATTCCAACTATAAATTGATAATGCTTCATTAAAAAAAGGGGTTAAAAAACTACAATACATGGTAACATTTTTTTTTTAAAGGTCAACATTAATGTGAATAAATTAAAATTACAATACGCGTGTGTGGCTATTGATGGTGGATAAATGGGAAAGGGCTCGAGCAGGGACGTAGTTAGTAAAGGATTAGGGGGGCTCAACTTTTCTTTTTCCAAAAAATACCCTAAAATTTTTAAGAAAATTTCATAATAGCCCTGAAATAAAAACTTGCTCGTAATGACCTCTAATTATCTATTACATTATATTAGTCTCCCCTAATAAAAATGTCTAACTTCATCACTGCGCTCGAGAGTGGGCTGAGTTAAGATGGACGTAAGAAATAAACGTCCACGTTGTTTGTTGAATAACGTATGTTTGATATATTATATTAGTTTAGTTTCTCCACCAAAAAAAAAAAAAAACAGAAAATTATTATATTATTTAGGAAGAAGTTAGGTGAAGGAACATCTATAGAAAGTTAGGTAAGTCTCTATTCGTTCCCTCTTTTCCTAAAAACATAAAACATTTTGAAAAAAATTTCAAAGAGTAAGACACAACAATATTTAAGATAAATGTAACATAATACAAGATAAATAAAAAAAAACTTATCAAAACTAGAAATTATCGAAAAAGATAAATAAAAATAATTTCATTATTGGTGCAAACTATATATATCCAACGCATTAACGTGCAAAACAATATGAAATTACTATTTCATATGATTTAAAAGAATGGTTATTGCACGTGAAGTTTCTCCCAAAAAAGAACAGGCAGTTTCATTATGGTGGTATACCAGCCGCCTGTTCTGGAACTTCCAGTTCCATCGAAGCATATAGATCCGTAAATAGATTTGTATGTATAGCCACTTCAGTCATGCTCATCGTTTCTTGAAATTATCTTTTCTCTGAGAACATCGTCTTGTTTGTATAAAAGTGACATTAGTTTAAGAAGGAACCATACATTGTACAATGCGGTGAAGTTTTGGTAATTATATATCAAACAACAAGGGTGTTAGTTCATGGTTGCAAGCATAACCAAGTACTAATTATACACTTACTTTTATCACAAGATGTAAAGATTGAATCCCCCTATCCTTATGCTAAAATAATAATAATAATAATAATAACAACACCGATGTTAGATATCATAAATTTACCGATTGGATATCTGATAAAGAAACACGTGAACTTTGCCCACAAACTATCAAGTTTACTGAAAAGAAAGGTTGATACCATAGTTTTTAAGATCGAATTTGTTGTGTGGTTGATGTTGTTGGCATGGATAGTTATTTCTTCGACTGGTCAGTAGACACCTTCGACATCTTCCATATTTGACAAATGCTGATCAAGTGGGCTGGTCTGTTGATGGCTGGCTGATTGTGGGACACAAGAACGAAGTCAAAAAAGTTGTTTTTATGGGGGCTTGAGTTTAATCAACATTCTAAACTATATGAAGTGTGTAAAGAGTATAATTAAGAGTAAAAATGAAGCATGCGTTTGGTGCATGGTTTAAAATTGAGTTCGTTGGATTGGATTTGAGTTTAATTAAGTTATGTATTTTGTGAGGTATTTGAATTATGGGGTTAAAAAGTATAAAAACTTTAAATGTGGTTAGAAAAATTATCAATATAGAGCTTGTTTTGTTCGCTCAAAATTCTATGCAATTAAAAAAAAAATCATCATTTTTGGACTTTGTATATGCAAAGTTATCAATTTAGGATGATTTGGATTGAGCACAACCATTCTTTTGCGGTTGAGAAATCATAAGAGCCTGGGAACTCCTTTGGTTGCATTTGGCTAAAGCGCTCGTACAGATTCTTCTGTCGGATGAGAAGTTGAGGTATGGTCACATCTTGCTGGCATTTCTTCTGGGTCCAAATTAAGGGCTTATAATTCATCTGACATTGTACATCAAGACGTTGATGTAAAGCCTACAATCCTTGCTCTTGGGCCCTCAAACGTAGTTTCATATTTGCTTTAACAGCATTCATTTCAACCGATTGTGTTGTTTCCACCGCCTCATCCAGATCCCCAGTGTTTTGATATGTTCTTCTCAGCGTCTGCCCTATGGCCGAAGTCCTATCACTACCAAACAGACACGTTGTTTTTAAAATTGTACTTACCGTACAAATTCTTAATATACTATAAAAAGTCAATAAGGCTTCTGACGGTTACAATAAATCAATGCGTTTCGTAAAAAGGGTCTTTTGTCTAGGAGAGAAGGTATGGTTCTATGAAGAAATCATGGAGAGTTTGACTTTTCATTTAAATGATTAAACGAAAATTAAGTTTATTATATTAGCACCATAATCTTATGATCATTTTTGTCATTAAGGGGTTTGTCAACTTGTCATGTACTGGTCTACTGAGGGTAGGCTAGTTCGCATCTTCTTCAGAGTAGTCACTATCCAGTGGAATTTTGCTGAAGTTAATGTCGTGATTACTGTCATCCTTTTCGATAGAATAGCCAAGGTTGTCATTCGTGTCCATCCATCATACGTAAGCATCATTGATCAGTTTTCTTGATGTGAACGGATACATCACAGGCGAGAAAGATCGTCTCTATTAAGTTGATCTATTGCAATAATACAAAAGATTCTCGTTTGTCGCTGTTGAGTGTTGTGGATTTTCTAACGCAAGTGTATATTATTGTTAACAAGTAATAAAGTAATGAGTAGAGTATTGTTCCCATGAGAACTGCTGTTTACTAATTACTGAAATTACATTAACTTTAACTTTACTTGAATAATCAAAAAGAACAAATTAAAAATTAATAAAACTAATAAGAAAAAGCCTAAGATTACAATCTTCACTTCACACTTCATTTGAATCTCTCTACCATTCCCTAGATAAATTAATCAATTTGAATTGTTAACTGAGAATCCTAAGCTATCTAAAAGCCTCTTTTGATGGTCAGATAGAAATACCCCCCTTAATCAACTTACTATATTTCTATGAGAATTAGATTAAGAAAGATTCATTAAATATAGGCTCTCTCTATGGTTACACATGTTACATAGGTATATTCCTATCCTACACAAACTCAAGGCTTCCGCACATAGATCATATGTCATTCTATCTAAGGTTGAACGCAAAATTCCCTTTTCCAAAGTCATTAGGGTTACCAAATCAATCTAATTAGTGGCCAATTAATTATAAGCATTAATTAGAAGATAGAAGAAATAATCCGATATCAATTAATAAAATCAAAAAAGAAAGAAAACAAATTCAAATTACATGTTGAGTTCAAATTCCAAGCTCATAAAAAGAAAACAAATTCATAAATAAAAATAAACTTTTGTAGAAAACAAAACCTAAAAATTAAAAATGAAAATAAAATTCTTAAAAACTAAATCCTAACAAATACTTTTTTTTTTCTTTCTTTTTCCTCTTCTTCATCTCTGGTTTGTTAGCTTAAAAGAACAACCAAAGACTAAGCCCCTAGACTAACCCTAATCTTTCCTATTTATAAACTTGTTCCAAAAAGGGCAATGTTTGAATCAACAATTACAAGAAAGGGAAACATCTGCGAATGAGGGTTGTAGCCTTGAAATTTGGGCATTGAAGCCCTTATTATTGTTGTTCTGGAGTCTGTGAATTAGCGCTGCAGTGCTTAATTCGATGGCTACAGTGCTTAGATTCTGCCCCTGCCTTGCCGAACTTTTAGGCTATAGCCCTCAATTCTAGGGTTGTAGCCTTGGCTCTTTGTCCTTCCTGAGCTTTGTGTCCAACAAAATTTGCATCAAATTCGCATGATTTACTTGAAGAGTCCTTTGCTTCCTAACCTACTTAAACACACTAAAAGCAACTTGAAAAACATTAAAATAACTCTTCAACTAGCATCATCTCAAGATGATTGTCCTCAATTCACTGGTATAAACCCGGCTCATCATAAAAAGGTGGCACCAAGCCCCTCAAAAGAGAAGCCATCTCGTTTGGTTTTGGTGTCACCCAGCATGGTCATAACTAAGGTAGTAACGTAGTAGTATGTAAATTAATATGCAATTATTTCAATTTAAAATAAATCATCTTAGATGGGTAAATGTAGAATTGATGTGAAGCGAAGTAAAGTAAGGTGGCAGGATACCATTTCGATATCAACACTGTAATGACTCACACAGGTAGGCTGTTACTTGACTTAATTGATTACTTAACTTACTTTCCATTCTTAAACTTCATCCCTAATTACTTATAAGTACTAAAAATACTTTGAGTTGGATATTTGGAAATACGTAAGTGTGTGTGTGTGTGTGTGTGTGTGTGTGTGTGTGTGGGAATGGTCTTAAATCCGGTACTGGATGGTATCCGATAATGTGAACTTCAGTCACTGTAATGTGAACTTCAGTTACTAGAAATGTGAATTCATGTAGAAAGAAATGTAAAATAAGAGGAACTCATATTCATTTTAATTACATTTCCTTCTATATGAGTTCACATTCCTGGTAACTGAAATTCACATTTCTAGATACCATCATATATCAGATTTAAGACTTTGTGTGTGTATCTTAACAAAATAGTTTATCTAAGGTCTTACATATCATAAACTTTATTATAGTATAATCTAAAAATTTTATAATAATAATAATTTTAAATTAGTTTTTATAGAATAAATTGCATAGTGGTATCCATACCACTTGTACTTGCTCATCATCTTCAACAATATATTTCCCACCATGCACTAAGTTGCAGGTTGCTTACCTATAATATGTATATAATTAACGAGCTTTTGCTCAACAAGTATAAACATAGATCTCGCATTTCTTAAAAACATGAATGACATGTGTGGATGAATGATCAACCTATGGAATTAAGACGCGGTCCAATTATATTCAATTATGGATGTCTAATATTCCATTATAAACTTATTATCTTTCTTATTTGTGGGCCCCTTTATGTGCGTGCCAGGTGCTTACATTCCTAAAAAAGATCCCTATCAATTATATCTTTCTTATTTGTGGGCCCCTTAGGGTTTGCAAGGTCCCTATCAATTCTAGAAATAAATCTGGAATTTTAAACTAGAATATAATATAACATGACAAGATCCTCCACTATCTAAAGGGAGGTTGGTATGACACTCTAACTTGTCTTGAATTAGTCTTAACATTAATTTAAGTGAATTTGAGTATGCCTAATGTCATAGTCTAACTTAAAGTCTTATTCAAAGATGAGTTATAAGACTTACGTTCCTTAACTTTGATCTTATTAGTCATGATGTAATGACATAACATAACAATCCATGGCAAATGTAAACTATGGCCTTTACATAACATGTTAGTAAAAGTGTGGCAATTATGTAAAGGAGGTGTGGAAATATTCTCAACTTTTGAATGCCTTAATTAAGCTAATTGATTAGTTGTCATTAGCTATTAATAGCTAGATTAGGCATTATTTTTCATATGCTGTAATTGCCGTAAATTAGTGGTCAAACTTTCCTTATTAAGGAAAGCCATTCATTGTAAATTGCGTATATATTGGCTGTCACTCAGTCTTAGCAAAATAGAAGAAAAATTCTTCCTAATCTTCATGGTATCAGAGCCATGGTTCTTTTGTCTCAGCTTAAAATCCTAAGGCATTATTTCTGCTAAACCTAGAAACTGTGCAGTCATACCAAAAAAAAAAACAAAAAGCCCATTGAGAAAGGAACATCTTTGATGGAGATCATCCCGTGTTCTATTAGCCAATTAGGAGCCTTCGACAGTCAGCCCTTCACCATCACTAGTCACAAGTTGAACGGCCAAAACTATTTACAATGGTCTTAATCAGTCCCCATCTTCTTATCCGGGAAAGGGAAAGATGAACACCTCAACGGAGAAATTGTCCAGCCGAAAAAGGAAGACAAAACCTATTGAGCATTGAAAATAGAAAACAATCAAGTCATGTCATGATTGCTCAACTCAATGACGAATGAAATAGGGGAAAACTTTCTCCTCCATGAAACTGCAGCTGAAATATGGGAAGCAACGAAGGAGGCTTACTCACACATAAAGAATATGTCCGAGCTATTCGACATCGAGTGCCTTCTTCATGATCAACGGCAAGGAGATCTTACCATGACCCAATATTTCAGCATCCTCAATCGCCATTGGCAGCGACTTGATGTGTTTGAAGAACACAAATGGAAGTGTCCTGATGATGCTCTATATTACAAGAAACTTGTGGAACAAAAGTGAGTATACAGGTTCTTAATAGGACTCAATAGGAACTTGGATGATGTGCGTGGAAGGATCCTTTCCAAATGGCCAATTCCCAGTTTTATCGAGGCATTGGTTGAAGTTAGGCATGAAGAAAGCCGCAAGAAAGTCATGTTAGGTACCAATAATCCAACTAATAATCCCAAAGTAACTGCACTTGTGGTTAAAGGAGGACAATCCCTATTCAACATTGGAAAGCAGAGGAAGGAGAGGACAAAATGTGATCACTGTCATAAACTAGGTTGTACAAAGGATAAATGTTGGGATTTGCATGGTAGACCTGAAGACACAGAGTTCAATAAATGGAGGGAAAGCATAGGTAATTTGGCCACTTAAGGAGAAAAAATTGAAAGCCTTAGGACTTCTCTACTTAGCAAGGAACAATTGAAATTACTCCAACAAAATAGTACATCCTCCTCCTTTATCATAGCCTTGGGATCGGTGGCTCACAAAGGTAATATTGTACACGCTCTTAATGCTAATATGAGAAAATCAATTACCTAGATTATAGACTCAAGTGCCTCTAATCATATGACTAGTGATCCACAATTATTTGCTAACATCAATCCTTGTAAGAAATGGTATGTGCGGATTGCTGATCGAACATGGTCTCAAGTGGCTTGGGTTGGAACAGTGGAGTTAACTAAAGATTTGATACTTAACTCTGTGTTTTTTGTTCCAAATTTGGATTGTAATTTGTAATCTATCAGCAAATTGACTCAAGGCAATAACCGCGTCGCTAAATTCTTCAAAAACTCACGTGAATTCTCACCAGCAACAACTCTCCAAGTGGACAAGCTCTACAAGTTGGTAGTCTAGGTTATAACTCCTCGTTTAGTATTTCCAATAATGATATTATGTTATGGCATTATCAGTTGGGTCATCCAAACTTTGTGTATCTTGAAAAGTTATTTCCATCATTATTCAGAAATAAAAATCCTAAGTCATTTCAAAGTGAAGTGTGTCAATTATCAAAACATACATGCAGTACATTTCCTAGTCGACCATATAAACCATCTTATCCATTCACAGTGTTTCATAGTGATATATGGGGACCATCTCGTGTAAAACAAATTTGGGGTTTCATTAGTTTGTATCTTTTATTGATGATCACACACGCTTGACATGGATTTACCTCTTAAAAGAAAAATATGTAATTGGGCAAGTCTTTCAAAATTTTCACAAGATGATCCAAAATCAATTCCAAACAAAAATCAAATTTCTCAAAATAGATAATGCTAAAGAATTTTTCAAATATGTACTGGGAGTTTATTTGCTAGATCATGAAATCATTCACTAGAGTTCTCGTGTAGACACTCCCTAACCAAATGGAATTGCAGAGCAAAAAATCAAGCATCTTTTTGAGATTGCCCATTCCTTGAGATTTTCAACCAATGTTCCAAAACACTTTCAGGGGGATGCCATCCCTTCTGCAACTTACCTAATAATCGGATGCCATCATAAGTAGTCAATTTCGAAATAGCATTCTAGGTTCTCATCAAACATTATCCTTCTTCTCGACTTGTGTCAACAATTCCTCTAAAGATATTCAGGTGTTCAACCTTTGTCCATGTTCATTCTCATAATCGTGGGAAACTCGACCCTCGTGCTATCAAATGTATCTTTCTAGAATACTTACCAAATCAGAAGGGATACAAATGTTATTCACCAATCACCAGAAGGTACTACCACTCGATGGATGTCACTTATTTTGAAAATCAACCCTTTTATCTGAACACGGCCATTCAGGGGGATAGAGAATATAATGAGGAATACTAGTATTAGTATATCAATGATTCACCATCAAATGATCTCAACTCGTCACTGGAACCAATTTTAAAGACTCCAAAACCCTTTGTACTCCAAAGTGTCACCCCCAATGTCGAGTCACCACCTAATGTTGATCTCTACCTTTTGTACTCCAATGTGGCAATCCTAATGCCGAGTCTCTACCTTTGATAACTCTAGAAATTAGAGTTATCTTAGACATTTTTAGACTTGGATGCAATTGGTTTAGAGAGTATTTGTGTTTTTTTTTTAGCATATTTTCCTTTGTTGTAGGTTTGTGTGAGTTTTTTTTATCTTGGGTTTATTGTTTGGCTGAAATTATGGCAAATGTGAAGAAAAATAGGATCATTTGAGGGCTGATGTGCATTTTAATTCTTTTGTGACTTGTAGGAGAGCCTGAACCGAAAATGCTGCAGCAATGCTACAGCATTCCTTATAGCATTTTGTAGCAGAAGCAGTCAAGAAGCTGAGCCGAAAATGTTGTAGCAATGCTGCAGCAATTTTTGTAGCATTTTAGTCCAACTGGCAATTTTTAAGAAAAGCAAAAAAAAAAAAAAAAAAAGATGACAGCTCATATTGTGGGGGCCTTCTTTGCCTCAGCTGGAAAGTCACACATGAGCGTTGATTGTTGCCCTAAAGAGTTAGTGCTTAGCATTGGAAAAGGGGGCTGCCAACAAGCAAGAGGGTGAGCTGAAAATAAAGATAGACACCAATTGGGGGGGATCGAAGGACGAAAGAAAACAGAGGAGGAGAAAGAGAGAGAGGCTAGTACCTATTTTTGCTTCTGAAAAAAATCAGAGAGTACAGCTAAGAGAAGAAAATCGTGAGCAAGGAGCAACAAGAGAGCGAGAGGAAGCTTCCAAACTTGGCTGAATTTTTTTCTCTCTCTTGTTAGATTAATCTTTTTGTATTCTGCTCATGGATTTGTTCATAGATTATTGTTGGATTATAGAACTTGATTTCTTGATTATGAACTAAATTGTTTAGCTAGGACCCTAATGGAACCAAGGTTGTAGGGATGTTATGTTGATGTTGGATTGCTAGATAATGTTCTGCTCTTGTTCATTCATGTGTGTGTTATGTTTATTTCTATTTTTGACTGGCCATCAACTAAAGGAAATCAGATTTGGATTAATACCAGAAGGGTTAATTTAAGTTGGAAATAACATGGATGATGCAAGTTCAATATGCTTGTCTAGGTTTATTGATGTGTGAATGGTATAGGAATATATTGTTTATCTTGCATAACCCACAAGACCCGAGTATAAAAATTGCATTCTAAGAGCTGGATTCACATAGGAATATGTTGAAAAAGGTTTGAGGAATTAGCCATAATAATTCGGAAGATTTTTATGCATCAAAACGGAGGTTTGGTTAACAGGCGCGGAGCATGCTATAGCATTCTAGTAGCATTCTAGTAGCATTCGTGTAGCAGACCTGCAACGGAGGTGAAATTAGGTGTCCTAGCTTGTTTAATCCATTGGTTTCCCAAACTCAACTGCAATCCCGTTCTTTTCATTAGTTTTGTTTGTTTATACTTTATTTTGAATTGTTTCATAATTTTTAGTGAATTTCCAATTCAGCCTTCTTTTATTTCATACCTTGTTTGGTGTTAAAATAGCTTTCACTTGATATTTTTGGTGATTTAATCCTCGAGGGACGATATTCGTACAATTGTGTACACTTTATTACTTGTACGACTCGTATACTTGTGAGTGTTCAATTGAGCAATAAGTTTTTGGCGTCGTTGCCAGGGATTGAAGTAATTAAAATATTAGTAGAAGTTATTTTGTTTTTCTTATTTTTGCTTTCTCTTATTTGTTTGAGTTATTGTGTTTTCAAGAATTGGTATTCTCTGCATGAATAATCAGCGAAATCAAGAGTTGTTGCCCTTGGACCTAGAAATTGAGAGAACATTTGTAGCAAGGAGAAGGGAACAACAAGGTCTAGCAGGTGTGGGAGAAATAGCAGAAAGAGTTGCTGTCAATATAGCTAATGATGGGTAGCAAGTGAATGTCAACAATCTATTGCCTCAACCAGCTTTGATGGATGACAAAGACAGGACTATTCGGGAGTATGCTGTACCCATTCTACATGGGCTCAATCCGGGCATCATTCGGCCAGAAATACAAGCGCCACAGTTTGAACTCAAGCCGGTTATGTTCCAAATGTTGCAAACCGTAGGCCAGTTCAGTGGAATGGCAACTAAGGATCCCCACATGCACCTTCGACTATTCATAGAAGTGAGTGATTCTTTCAAGCTACCAGGGGTGTCCGAGGAAGCATTAAAGCTAAAGTTATTTCCTTACTCTTTGAGGGATAGAGCAAGAGCCTGGCTTAATTCGCTGCCACCAGATTCAATCGCAACATTGAATGACTTGGAGAAAAATTCCTCATGAAGTACTTTCCTCCAACCAAGAATGCCAAGCTCAGAAACGACATCACTTCATTCCAACAATCGGAGGGAGAATCTTTGTATGAAGCGTGGGAGAGATTCAAAGAATTGTTGTGAAAATGCCCTCATCATGGGATTCCCCATTGGATTCAGATGGAAACTTTCTACAATGGGCTCAATGGGCAAACACGTACAATCATTGATACGGCTACCAACGGTGGTCTTTTGGCCAAATCATACAATGAAGCTTACGAGATTTTAGAGAGGATGGCCACCAATAATTATCAGTGGCCCACTGAGAGGCTCAATGCTTGAAAGACTACAGGAATTCATGAAGTAGATGCTATTACGGCACTATCTACTCAAGTGTCGAGTTTGACGAATATGATCAAGACTATGAACATGTCGGTTGGGGTTAATTCGGTGCAATCGGTTGGCGTCACTTGTGTGTATTGTGGAGAGGGACACTTGTATGATGATTGTCCCTCTAATCCAGCCTCTGCTTGCTATGTGGGTAATTTCAGCAGGAACAATCATTATGCAGTGCCGTACAATCAAGGGTCGAGACAACACCCAAACTTTTCGTGGATCAATCAAGGGGCCAGTTCTAGTAGAGCAAATGCTTATCATCGACCTTCTCACCCTTCGGACTTTCCATCTCAGCAACCAATAACTCAAGCTATGGACTCATCTAGCTCTTTGGAGAATTTGATCAAGGTGTATATAACAAAGAATGATGCTAGAGTTCAGAGTCATAAGGCTACATTGAGAACCTTGGAGAATCAAATTGGACAGATTGCAAACTCCTTGAATGTTAGGCCGCAAGGCTCTCTTCCTAGTAATACTGAAGATCCAAGGAGGGAAGGGAAAGAACATTGCAAGGCAATCTTATTAAGGAATGGAAGGGAGATCGAGCGAAGGGAAAATCCAAAAGCTGTACGGAACGAGCCCACTTCAATCCAAGAACAAGATGAGCAGCATCAACAAGAAGAAATTCTGGTGAAAAATCAGCCATCAGACTCTGCTGCAGAAAATGCTACAGCATTTACACAGCATTCTAAAGCAGCAAAAAGCAGCGAAATTCGACCTCCTCCACCATTTCCTCAGCGGTTTCAAAAGCAACAAAAAGATGGTCAATTTCATAAATTTCTGGATGTCTTAAAGCGGCTTCACATCAACATACCTCTTGTTGAAGCCTTGGAGCAAATGCCTCATTATGCCAAGTTCAGGAAAGACTTGGTAACTAAGAAGCGTCGACTTGGGGAATTTGAGACTGTGGCTTTGACAGAAGAATGCAGTGCCATTTTGCAAAACAAACTCCCTCCTAAGTTGAAGGATCCGGGGAGTTTCACAATCCCATGTTCAATTGGAACCCACTACTTTGGTAAGGCCTTGTGTGACTTGAGAGCAAGTATTAACTTGATGCCAATGTCCATCTTCAAGAAGTTGAGAATAAGAGAAGCTCGGCCCACTACAGTATCCTTGCAGCTTGTGGATAGATCTTTTGCTCTTCCTGAAGGAAAGATTGAGGATGTTCTTGTAAAGGTCGATAAATTCATTTTTCCTACTGATTTCATCATCCTTGATTATGAGGCGGATTGAGAAGTGCCAATCATCTTGGGAAGGTCATTTCTTGCTACAGGCCGTACCTTGATTGATGTGCAAAAAGGCGAGTTAACTATGAGGGTGCAAGACGAGCAGGTGACTTTTAATGTGTTCAAGGCGATGAAGTTTCCTAATGAGATGGAGGAGTGCTCTACCATATCTGTCATTGATTCCTTAGTGGCTGAAGAGCTTGAAACTAGTGATCACTGGGAGTTGGTGCAACTTCCCTCGTCCTTGAAATCAGTTGAAGTTGAAAATGAAGTTGTTGAGGAGCTAGCTTGGTTAAACGCCAATACCATTATACTTAGACCTCAAAGGAAGTTTGAGTCACTGGATTTGGCAAACCATGAACACCAACCACCCAAGGCATCAAGAGAAGAGCCACAAGTCATAGAATTGAAGCCTTTACCACCTCACCTGAGATATGCATATTTGGGAGAATCTTCAACTCTTTCGGTGATCATTTCAGCTGAGTTGACAGAAGATCAGGAGGAGAGGTTGCTTGACATCTTGAGGGAATTTCAAGGCGCCATCGGGTGGACAATGGTAGATATAAAGGATATAAGTCCCTCATTTTGTATGCACAAAATTCTGTTAGAGGATGATAAGCAAGGTTCCATAGAGGGTCAGAGAAGAATGAATCCAATCATGAAGAAGGTTGTCAAGAAGGAGATCATTAAGTGGTTAGATACTGGGATAATTTACCCAATTTCTAATAGCTCTTGGGTAAGCCGGGTTCAGTGTGTTCCTAAGAAAGGGGGAATTACTGTTGTGGAAAACGAAAACAATGCATTGATTCCTACAAGGACAGTAACGGGTTGGCGGATTTGCATGAATTACCGGAAGCTAAACAAGGCCACAAGGAAGGATCACTTCCCACTACCCTTCATTGATCAGATGCTTGATAGATTAGTTGGGAAGGAGTACTACTATTTCTTGGATGGCTATTCTGGCTATAATCAGATTGCCATAGCTCCTGAGGATCAACACAAGACCACATTTACTTGCCCGTTCGGTACATTTGCTTTTAGAAGGATGCCATTCGGTCTTTGCAATGCTCCTGCTACTTTTCAGCGATGCATGATGGTGATTTTTACTAACATGGTGGAGCAATTTGTGGAGATGTTTATGGATGATTTCTCGGTCTTTGGAGAAAGTTTTGAAGATTGCCTCACAAATTTGGCAAGGGTTTTGAAGCGATGTGAAGAGACCAATCTAGTCCTAAATTGGGAGAAATGCCATTTTACGGTCAAAGAGGGCATAGTGTTGGAACACCGAGTTTCAAAGAATGGCCTTGAAGTTGATAAAGCCAAGATTGTCATAATAGAAAAGCTCCCTCCACCATCAAATGTAAAAGGGATTCAAAGTTTTCTGAGACATGCAGGGTTTTACAGAAGATTTATTAGAGATTTCTCCAAGATTTCTAAGCCTCTTTGCAGCCTATTGGAGAAAGACAGACAATTCATCTTTGACGAAGCATGTTTGTCAGCCTTTTCAGAGTTAAAACGGAAGCTCATCTCAGCGCCAATCATTGTAGTACCGGATTGGTCGTTAACGTTTGAAGTAATGTGTGATGCAAGCGATTGGGCTGTGGGGGCTATTTTAGGGCAGTGCAAAAGTAGAGTATTTCATCCCATTTACTATGCTAGCAAGACTCTTTCAGGAGCTCAATTGAACTACACAGTAACAGAGAAAGAGTTGCTGGCTGTTGTATTTGCATTTGACAAATTTCGAGCCTATCTGATAGGAGCAAGGGTCACGGTTTTTACAGACCATTCATCTATAAAATACTTGGTGGAGAAGAAAGATGCTAAGCCAAGGTTAATTAGATGGGTGCTTTTGCTTCAAGAGTTTGACCTGGAGATCAAGGATAGGAAGGGCTCGGAGAATCAAGTGGATAACCATTTATCTCGGTTGGAGAAAGCTAAGAAGGGCACAGATTTAGAAGCTATTAAGGAGGTCTTCCCTGATGAGCAACTCCTTGTTGTTAATCGAGTCTCAACTATGGTGCCATGGTATGCGGATTTGGTGAACTACCTAGTTAGTGGGTTGAGGCCTCTTGATTTGAATGCCCATCAACGAAAGAAGTTCCTGCATGAGGTCAAATTTTACTATTGGGATGAGTCATACTTGTTCAGGAAATGTGCAGATCAAATTCTAAGGCGATGTATTCCTGAGGAAGAAATAGAAGATGTGTTGCATCACTGTCACAATTCACCCTATGGAGGGCATTTTCAAAGTGATAGGACTGCAGCAAAAGTCTTGCAATCGGCCTTTTATTGGCCAAGCTTGTTTCGGAATGCTCGTGATTTTGTATCAAGGTGTGATAGATGTCAGAGAGTTAGTAGTATCTTAAGAAGACATGAAATGCCTCTAACCAACATCATCGAGGTGGAGTTGTTTGATGTGTGGGGGATCGACTTCATGGGTCCCTTTGTTCCATCTTTTGGCAATCTTTACATACTTGTGGCGGTAGACTATGTCTCAAAGTGGGTAGAGGCCGCTGCCTTTCCTACAAATGACTCGAAGGTGGTGATGTAGTTCATGAAAAAGCAAATTTTCACAAAATTTGGCACCCAAAGGGCAGTAATCAGCGATGAAGGGACGCATTTTTGCAGCAAGTACTTTGAGGCATTGCTCGCAAAGTATAATGTTCGCCATAAAGTTGCTACAAGCTATCACCCGCAGACTAATGGGCAAGCCGAAGCATCTAACAAGCAAATCAAGTCCATTTTGGAGAAAACTGTAAGCCTTACTAGAAAGGACTGGTCCAAAAGGTTGGATGATGCATTATGGGCCTATAGAACTACCTTCAAAACTCCAATTGGAATGTCTCCTTACCAATTGGTGTTTGAGAAAGCATGTCATTTACCTTTACAGATAGAGCACAATGCTTATTGGGCGCTCCAACAGTTGAATATGGACATGAGTGCAGCCGGAGAAAAGCGATTGATGCAACTCAATGAGTTAGATGAGTTTCGGTTACAAGCATATGAGAATTCCAAGCTTTACAAGGAGAAGGTCAAACGGTGGCATGACAAGAGAATCATGAGCAGAACTTTCGAACCGGGGCAGCAAGTTCTTTTGTTCAATTCAAGATTGAAGCTCTTCCCAGGAAAGTTAAAGTCTCGTTGGTCAGGTCCGTTCACAATTGCTACTGTATTTCCTTATGGAGCAATGGAATTGCAAGATGACAAGTCTGGAAGGAAGTTCTTAGTGAATGGACAGAGAGTCAAGCATTATTGGGGAGGTCCGATCGAACGTTCTAAAACCTCCATCACTCTCACAGAAACTTGAAACATGGAAGTAGTCAAGCTGATGACTTAAAAACAAGCGCTCTTGGAAGGCAACCCAAAAATTTTCTTGTTTTGTTATTTTGGTTTATTTTAATTTGTTTGAGTTCTTGATGTAGTAGTTGTTAAGAAATTTAAGCTGATGTGATAATATTTTTTTATGCAGAAATCGACCTAGGAATCAGCCTTCCAGAGCAATTTGTGCAAAAATGCTGCACGAATGCTGCAGCATTTCTGAGAAAATCGGGGAAGCAATCTTTGCAACAATACTACAGGAATGCTGCAGCATTTCTGAGAAAATCGGGGGAGCAATCTGAGCTAAAATGCTGTAGGAATGCTGCAGCATTTCAGAAAAGGAAAATAGGAGCAATCTGTCCTAAAATGCTGCAGAAATGCTGCAGCATTTCTAAAAAAAATCGAGGATACAATCTGTCCTAAAATGTTGCAGGAATGCTGTAGTATTTTCTGAAAAAAAAAAAAAAAAGGGTTCGATATATATATAATATAATAAATATGTACTTATATATATATTAAAAAAAAGAGAAAAACTTCGATGCATATATAATAAATATATACTTATATATATATTAAAATATATATATACTTACATATATAATATAATAAATATATATGTAGATATATATATGTACATATATATAGTGATTATATAATAATAATAATATATACTTATGTAACCCTTTAAAACAGTTGATTCTCTTATTCTCCTTCTGCGCTGTCAACACCGACTCCCACCGCTGAACATCTACCCAACCAACCAGCCAAACCACCGATCCACCGTTTGAGCCCAGCCTCACCAAGCACTGACCCAGCCAGCTACTGCCACCGCCCACCATTACCCAGTCCCACGTCGCCACCAGCGCACTAGCCACCGAGTCCACCGCACAACCAACACAGAGTCCAGCAACCTGCCCACAACGCCAGCTACCAGCCATTGAACCTCCTCACTGCTCCCAGTTTTTTTTTTTTCTTTTCACTTGTTTCTTCCACTGCGCCGACACCAAGCAACCACCAAAGTTTATTGTGAACATTTTCTTTTGAGTTACAGGTTGAAGACCCACAAGTAAACCGGGTTGGGTATTGGGTATTTTGATTCTGGATCTCGAGCAAGTTTGGGGGAGGTGTCTTTACAAATTGTGCTAGCATTGTGGGCGAAGTTTAGGCGTCAAATTCACTGCAGCTCTCCAAATTCCAAAGGGGCGTGAGTCCTCTTGAAATTTTTGTTCTTTTTATAATTTACAGTTAACTGTTTAAAAAAAGCTGATTTTGTGTGTTTTCAATTTCTGAGTTGTTTAATTAGATTATTTTGCGTGTTTATTGTTTCTTGGATTTTGTGGTCTTCATTTTGTTTGTTGGGCACTCTTTTGTCAGTGGGTTTAATAGTGTGTTGTTCAATTGGAGAGGTAGTGATCCTAGGTGTAGCATTTCGTTAAAAAAAAAATGCCAGTCAAGAAACAGGCAATGAGAGGGAAAGGGAAGGCTGTTGTTACAGATGAAGGAAGTCCAGTGGTTGATAAGTTTGAAACTGAGCTTGCCAGGAATAGGTTTAACGAGTCTTTTGCCGGGAGGAGTCTCTGGCCTAATAGAGGGTTTGCTTATACGGCAAGTGACACTCTAGGGTATCCTGAGTATATTTACTCAGTAATCTTGAAGAACAACTGGAAAAATTTTGGTCAACACCCTTTGGCTGCCATTGTTCTGCTTGTTAAGGAATTCTATGCTAACTTTGACAGTGGCAACCCTAATTCAGTGTACGTGAGAGGTAGGAGAATGGACATTAGTGGGGCGGAAATTAATAAGATTTATGGGCTGGAGGATGTGGAGGATGAATTCCTTGAGTTTTCTAAGCATGTGCATGAGAATCAACTGAGCGAAATTGTTAAGGAAATTTGTGTGCCAGGGACTGAGTGGATCAAAATCTTTATCTATGTGTAATCTTAAACCGGGGCCTATGATTTGGAACCATTTTCTCAAGTCTCGACTCATGCCATCCACTCATGACACCACAGTTACTAAGGATAGGGCCATCCTACTCTTTTCTATAGTAGTGGGTAGAAAGATTAATGTGGAGGATGTCATTAATGAGCAAATTGGTGTTTGCGCAGGTAGGCAAAGTGGGGGTTTATGGTTTCCTTCTCTCATTACTAGTTTGTGCTCAGCACAAGGTGCGGAGGTTTCTAGTGAGGAGGAAAAGCTTAAAAAAACGGCGTCTATCACCATGACAATTATAACCCGACTATTGCACGACAAAACAGCAAGAGCAGGAGACGAAAACCCAAACCCAGTCCCTGAGGCTTGTCCCCCGGAGCATTCTAACCATACTTTTTCTGGTACAGGGTCAAACTTCTTACAATTAGAACAGCGAATCAGTCAGATGGAGGTCATGCAATATGTATCAATGCAAATGATGCGGGACTTTTGGAAGTATAAGCGTGACAAGGACTTAGCCCTTCATAAGCATTTCTGAGCTAATTCTAAGCGGTTTCAATCCTTTCCGAAATTCCCGCAGCACTTGTGTGACTCTTCTGCTGAGGATTCTGAGCCTGAGAGGGACGTTACTCCTGAAGCTGTGGCCTCCAGTCATTCAAGAGACGAAGCCCACGATGTAATCACTACTACTCCTACCACAGTCCGAAATAAAGGAAAGACTATCATGGAAAAACCAGTTGGAAAGAGAACAACCCTTCGAAGTGCAACCAATTGGAAATGGAAGAATTAAGGGTGATCGTCAGTAGTCTCCGCGGTTTCAGGAGAGTTTTCTTTGCCTATCAGTTTATTTTTATCTTTATTTCTTTTTTCTTTCTTTTTATTTCATTTTCACATATTTGGTTAGTGTATTTGCTATTTGTGTTTCTTTTTATATTTTAGAAACAGTGAGGACACTGTTTGTTTTTAAGTTTGGGGGTGCTTGGAACTGCAGCTCCGTGTATTTTTCTGCAGGTTTTTGTGTTTTTATTTGTTTTGTGTTTTTCTTTTTGTGTTGGCTTATTTAGTATGCTAAGCCCAAGGTATGTTTGTTTGGTGTTGTTTTTATTGTTTGTTTTTAGGCTTTTTAATGTTTGTGCTTTGTTTTGTGTTTGTGATGTCTTGGAGAATTTGTCTTTCGGTCGTTTGTGTTTGGAAGATGGTTTTCAATGATGAAAAAAAAAAAACCCTGCTTTGTGCAATGCTCTGACTTGTTTGGGTGTTAGGAAAACCTGTTTAAGCTGGTTTTGGATGTATTTTCCCTTGTTTAATTGAGCACAACATCTTAGTATAACTTTCTAAGAAGCTTAGTGAAAGCTAGATTGCTGTGAGAGCTGAAGTCTCTGGAATTGATTTAGAGAAACCCTCAAGGCGAAATCGTTAGAAACTTTGCATGGGGGAGATGATCTAGGCCCTGTTGGATCAGTTTGAGCCTTTTCTAGCAACCAATAATCATATGCATCCTTAGTCAACTGATTTGAGCCTTAAGACCTCTTTCTTTGGCACCTTGAATCACATCTGAACACCAAAAGCTAAAAGTTACTGTTTTGTGAGCTAGCATGCATTTTCTAATTGTTTAATTTCACCAAAAAAAAAAAAAAAAACTCCGCTATTCGAAGTTGCCTAGTAACCAGGAGTAACATGAGCCCCATGTATACTTTTGCGTCAAACAGCAATTCAGAATATGAGTGTGCTATAACAATTCTGAAATGTGACGTTGCTGAGTAACCGGGTGTCTTTATCACCAATGTTGGCATTCGCGTAAAAAGGTAGCAGTGACATGATGAATTTAAAAAAAAAAAAAAAAAAAAACTTGTTGCTCAATTGAACACTCGCAAGTATACGAGTCGTACAAGTAATAAATGTACACAATTGTACGGATATCGTCTCTCGAGGATTAAATCACCAAAAATATCAAGTGAAAGCTATTTTAACACCAAACAAGGTATGAAATAAAAGAAGGCTGAATTGGAAATTCACTAAAAATTATGAAACAATTCAAAATAAAGCATAAACAAACAAAACAAATGAAAAGAACGGGATTGCAGTTGAGTTTGGGAAACCAATGGATTAAACAAGCTAGGACACCTAATTTCACCTCTGTTGCAGGTCTGCTACACGAATGCTACTAGAATGCTATAGCATGCTCTGTTCCTGTTAACCAAACCTCCGTTTTGATGCATAAAAATCTTCCGAATTATTATGGCTAATTCCTCAAACCTCTTTCAACATATTCCTATGTGAATCCAGCTCTTAGAATGCAATTTTTATACTCAGGTCTTGTGGGTTATGCAAGATGAACAATATACTCCTATACCATTCATACATCAATAAACCTAGACAAGCATATTGAACTTGCATCATCCATGTTATTTCCAACTTAAATTAACCCTTCCGGTATTAATCCAAATCTGATTTCCTATAGTTGATGGCCAGTCAAAAATAGAAATAAACATAACACACACATGAATGAACAAGAGCAAAACATTATCTAGCAATCCAACATCAACATAACATCCCTACAACCTTGGTTCCATTAGGATCCTAGCTAAACAATTTAGTTCATAATCAAGAAATCAAGTTCTATAATCCAACAATAATCCATGGACAAATCCATGAGCAGAATACAAAAAGATTAATCTAACAAGAGAGAGAAAAGAATTCAGCCAAGTTTGGAAGCTTCCTCTCGCTCTCTTGTTGCTCCTTGCTCACGATTTTCTTCTCTCAGCTGTACTCTCTGATTTTTTTGAGAAGCAAAAATGGGTACTAGCCTCTCTCTTTCTCTTTCTCTGTTTTCTTTCATCCTTTGATCCCCCCCAATTAGTGTCTCTCTCTATTTTCAGCTTACCCTCTTGCTTGTCGGCAGCCCCATTTTCCAATGCTAAGCACTAACTCTTTAGGGCAACAATCAATGCTCATGTGTGACTTTCCAGCTGAGGCAAAAAAGTGACCCCCACAATATGAGCTGTCATCTTTTTTTTTTTTTTTGCTTTTCATAAAAATTGCCAGCTGGACTAAAATGCTACAAGAATTGCTGCAGCATTACTGCAGCATTTTTGGCTCAGCTTCTTGACTGCTTCTGCTACAAAATGCTGTAAGGAATGCTGCGGCATTGCCGCAGCATTTTCGGTTTAGGCTCTCCTACAAGTCACAAAAGAATTAAAATGCACATCAGCCCTCAAATTATCCTATTTTTCTTCACATTTGCCATAATTTCAGCCAAACAATAAACCCAAGATAAAAAAAAAAACTCACACAAACCTAAAACAAAGAAAAATATGCTAAAAAAACACAAATACTCTCTAAACCAATTGCATCCAAGTCTAAAAATACATAAGATAACTCTAATTTCTAGAGTTATCATACCCCCAAACTTAGAACATTGCTCGCCCTCGAGTAATGACTCAAACAACAGACAATAAACATAAGCATCAAGAAAAGATAATAACAAAAAGAAGTGATGACAGCAGGAGATTTCCATCTTTCAGTCATAACGGTTATGAAGATGAGCTATTTTCTCAAAGTTTTTATCTATTTAACTAAACTACCTACCTATGCTCAACACCACCAACTTTCTTTAAGTGTTAGGTTAACCTATCCTATCACTTGGTCTGAATGTTATCCCTTGGTGTATGTGTGCACATCCTTTGTACTTTCTTCCTAATGACTTATTTCAAATTAGACCACGGTCACTGAGCCTCCATAGTTGACTTATTGATCCCCTCTCCACTAATGCAAGAATACTTAGCACTAGGGATCAATAGGACTTTAATGGCTTGTAATGCTGGCTGAGGTTAAGGTAGGATAAAGCAGTTAATCTTTAGGCTTAACACCATAACACAAAGCTAGTTCTGAGAATCAAAATAGTCCTCCTCATCCTTTAGGATACCTGAACTCGAATACCGTCTTTGTTCAACACTACATACACACTTTATTCCACACTTTTTTTTTTTTACATTCATCATGTCACTGCTACCTTTTTACGCGAATGCCAATATTGGTGATGAAGACACCCGGTTACTAAGCAACGTCACATTTCAGAATTGCTATAGCACACTCATATTCTGAATTGCTATTTGACGCAAAAGTACATATGGGGCTCATATTACTCCTGGTTATTAGGCAACTTCGAATAGCGGAGTTTTTTTTTTTTTTGTGAAATTAAACAATTAGAAAATGCATGCTAGCTCACAAACAGTAACTTTTAGCTTTTGGTGTTCAGATGTGATTCAAGGTGTACCTTCTAAGTCAGTTTTCCAATCTTAGATTTACCAGTGAACAACGAGTTCCATGTCTGCTCTAGGAGAGCACATGCTTCAAGACAAGAAGGAGAATCTCAAACACTGCCCAAACCTAACCAAGAGCCTAATCCGGATTCATTGAATGAAGGTAACACAATTTCTGAAGATCCTATTGAGATTCCTAAAGATAATTTAGGCGGGCCCATTGCTTTACGGAAGGGAGTGAGATCATGGACTCAACATCCTTTGGGCAATTACATCTCTTATTTAGGACTCTCACCTAAGTTTTGAGCTTTTGTTACATGCAGTGCAGGTGTGACGCCCCCTTACTACGTAGGGCCGTCACTCCTTACTTACTTACTTAACCTTACTTGAAAATTATGAATGTTTTTTTTTTTTTTTTTGAAACATACTCATAAAAACATTTGTCTTTAGCAATATATCATTACTACTTAAGTAAACGTTACTTAAGGTCTTTAGTTCCAAAATACCATAAAGCATAATTTGTCTTCATCATGCATATACTTATATACAAAACTTCTTTACTTATCAAAAGATTGCGGAAATAATACGTAGTAGTATCCACACCGCCTTCGCCCGCCTCCACATCATCCTCACAATGCCCACCATTTACGATGCAGGTTTCTTACCTACAGTATGAAATATAACTGAATGAGCTTTCGCCCAGTAAGCACAAACATAATCTCACAAAACCATTAAAACATCTTGAAAACATTCATCATCATATGCATATGCGTGAACCATTTATGTTCCATTTATGCATTTCTTTTAACTTACTTATCTTTCATATGGGCCCCATAGTGTACGTACCATCATTTATTTAGCGCGCCTTCAGATACAGATAGGGGTTGCAAGGTCCCAAACTGCTCTGGGAACATTGGGTGATTACACCCTCCCGCATCAACGAGAGGGTGAATCCTTTACTTTAACATGAAAAATCCATCCCCTTGTGGGAGGTCGGTACGACACTTTACTTGTGATTTCTTATCATGTTATTTATCCTTAGTAAACATACCTTATGATGTCACTATATGATAACATACTTTTTATCTCAGTAATAACATGGCATGGAATTCTTTTCATCCATAGCATTTGCAAACATGACATTTTTATAAACATGACATTTTGCAAATATAGCACCTTTTTACAAACATATCATTTTGCGAAAATAGCGCTTTTTATAAACATAGCATTTTGCAAAAATAACACTTTTTAATAACATAGCATTTTGTAAAAAATAACACTTTTTATAAAGCATGGCATTTCATAGATATAGCACACAACATATTGCAGCATATTTGAAAACCACATACTTGAACATAATTTACTAGCTTTCATACTACAGGTGAGGTTTATACTTACCTCTAGTGCCATATCCTTAAAATTGCGTTCCTTAAATTGTCGGCAACCGCAATTCTCTTTCCTGATATACCAAAAATATAGGATCAGGATCCCTTTCGTAAGGTGTTGGTGACCTACCAACACTCATACCTACTTTTGGTTGTATGTCCCTTATATATGATATCCATCTTGGCCATTTTAATCCCCATTCTTTATTGAACTTTGATAAATCCTTATGAGGTTACATTGGGTAACCTTTTTGGTTAGAGCCTTGTTCTATTATTGGGCTTTGCTCATACATCATTGTTATTGGGTTATTTCCATTAACCCTTTAAATCTTAGCCCAAATATACATGTGGGTCTCCCTTAGGATTATGTTGGGTAACCCTTAGGGTTATCCTTAATTAACCTTGAGTCAACCTTTTGTCAACCCTTGGTTATCCTTAGGTTTGTAACTCGGATACAATATCCGGTTACCGTTCGTAATCGGCTTGCTTACCAATTTTACTTTAAAATTCCTCTTCCTTATTTTTGGAAAATCTTGTGTAATTAACTTCCAAAAATCCTTCATTTTGCTTGTAAAAATTCTAACTCCTTTAATTAGAAGATACCTTGGCTTAATCTCATTATTTTCTTTAACTTGTAATTTCTTGGTTGAAACCCTCTTTTTCTTTACTTCGGAGAAAAATGTGAAATTTCAAACCCGAGCCCTTAAAATTCATGGTTTTCGAAACAAATCTTTTATAAAATCATTTGGGGTCGGAAACCGCCTTTGGAACGGTTTCCGATGTTAAAATAACCATTTAAGAGCATTTCACAATTTTTCTAGAAAATATTTTCCTGAATCTCATGTGCAAGATTTCGGACTCCCTGCACACCTTCCATAAATCACGTCCAGTTTAAAAATCGGCTTGGAATTTGAAAAACTTGTCTTCACGAAAGTTGTAGCTCTCAAAAAATACTAAAACTTTTATGTTTTGAAAAAATCCAGTTCGTCCTAGATCAATACCAGTTTTTATTTGAAAACGGGTTAACTCTTGAAAACTGGGTAAAGAACGTCCCAGGGCTCAGCCACGTGTTTTGGGTAAAACGGAGGCCGTTGGAGCCTTCTTTCGAGATTCTGTCCACGTTGTCCTCTAGAAAAAGTTGTTCTGAACAACTTTCTTTTTTTGAGTTTTACCTCATTCGGCCTCTAAGGGCCTTGAAATTACCCTTTCCCGAAACTGGCCAGATTCGAATCCGAATTGGCAGTTTCGGTTCCTTATTTCAATTTATGTCCTATTTCGCGGAATCTATCTCGACCGATCACAATGGGAGCTTAGACAATAACAAGCAGCGCTTCTAACGTCCCATAGAAACCCATAAATCCATCTCATTTAACTCATGCAACCCAAATCCGAAAATTTAAAAACCTAGGTTGCTTGGCTCTAGCACATGCATCAACACATACAAGCATCACAAAATCCATCCCTAATCTAGCATGCTCTCATGGCTGCCAATGGCAGATTTTTGGCCTCATCTTATGGGACATACAACCTAATTTCTAGCATGAAAAATCCATCATTTTCAAGCATAAATTTTAAAGCAAACAAGCATAAAAAATCAGCCAACCAAATCCTACCCTAATCAAGCACACACACCAACAATGAGGGCAGAAATTTAAAGTGGACTTATGTCCTTACAAACCACTTGAATCAACATCAAAATTACTCAAATAAGACTTGATTTCAAGGTGGTTTAAGAGATTTACCTCAACCCAAGCTAGGGTTTTGAAAATCCAAAGATTTCCTTCCTTCCTTCTAGCCTTCTAGTCACACGGTTTCTTCCAAGAAAATGGCATCCAAAAATTTTTTTGTTAGCTCTTTCTTGCTCTAACCAAAACCGAAAATCACAAAAAGAAAAACCAAGTTTTTCTTACCTCTTTCTCTCTTGCTTTGTTCGGTCTCCTCTTGGTAGAACTCACCAAAAATTTTCTCAAATGCTCCTTGCTTGGTGGCTCACGGTTTGGTACAAGAAAATGGAATCCAAGAGAGTTTTGTTAGCTTTTTCTTACTCTAACAAAACCGAGCATCACAAGAAGAGAATCCAAAAATTTGTCAAGAGTTACTCACCTCTTTTCTCTTCTCCTCTTGGTCGGCTAAACACTCAAACTCACAAGAAAAATCTCAAGCTTTCTCTAGCTCTCTCTCTCTTGTCAAAACTGTGCACCCTAGTGAAGAAACCCAAGAAATTTCTCTTTGAATCTCTCTCTCTCCTTCTCCCTCTTGCTACTGAGTATACTCAAGGAAAGTAAGAGCTTTTGCTCACTTTTTTTCCAACAAAAAGTATAAAGGATGGGAGGGTTTCTTGAATGACCAAAGTGGTTGCTTTCTTGCTCCCAATTCAAGGCTTTAGTCTTGTCTTTTCTTTTCTTGGTTGTAGCCGAATCCAAGGGGGCTTAAGGGGGTTGTGCTGCCGAGATTTCCAAGGGAAAAAGGAGGGATATGGGTAGCTAGGTATGGCCCTATAGATCTCTAGAAATTTCCCCTACTAGCTCACCCTCTTGGCCCTTGAATTAAGGCTTTATGTCACATCTTGTTTGTCTCCTTTTCTCTTCCCGTTGCAGCCGAAACTTGATGGAGAGATTGGGGATGTGGGCTGCCGAAAATTGGAGAGAAATGGGGGACATGTGGCAGCCCTTGGTGGAAGGAAAAGTGGAGTAGTTGCTTGTCCTCATTTCATGGCTTTATGTCTTGTCTTGTTCCCATTTTTTTTTTTCATTTATTTTGCTTCCCTTTGGCTGGCCGAAACTCATGAGGAGAGGGGTGTGCTGCCGGTTTTTGGGGTGGAAAGAAAACCTCTCCTAGCTAGCTTTGGCTAGTGAAAAGGTGAGTCATAGGCATGGGTAGATGTCCTTGGCTTGGTTGGGATTGAATTGCCATCTAGTTACGCTAACCAACCTAATCTCTTTTCTTTTTCCTTCTAGTTGCCAACCATTTAGAGTGGGGGAGGGCTGCCATTTGTAGTCTTGAGTTAGTGGAGGGTGATGTCAAGGGTTGATGTCATCTTCCACTAGCTCTTCCAAGGCCTTGTTTGGCCATTTCGTTCTTTCACAGCTCCTTTCGCGCTCTACAGTTATTTCCAATACTGTGATGAGCATTCTTATTTTATATTTTGGTCCAAAAATTCTTCCATGTAAATTTGGACCGAAAACTCTCTTTCTCCAATTTTTCGAAGACCTTTTTGCCCTTAATTCTTTTTCGGTGTGCTTGATTTTTTTATGGTGGATTTATGGCTTATAAAATTTCATTTTCGGAGATTCTTTTCATATTCCTTCATCATACTTGTGAAGTCAACATTGTGACCCGTCCCGGTCAAACTTTGACTTTTTGGTCAACCCTTTGACTTTTTGGTCAACCCTTTGACTTTCGTAAAATTTCATCCTTTTTCGTTTTTTTCCTTTAAAAACCTCATTCTTGGCTCGTAAATCATTAATTGAGTCTCATAATCATCAAATGAGGACTCGAACATCGTTTGAATAAAATTATGAATTTCTCATTATTATTCATAATTTTTCATATAACACATCATAAACACATAAATTAGACTCTAATTCCTTATAAACAAGGAGATTACAAGTCTTCAAAATTTCGGGTCTTACAGTAGGTTCCTATTAATGTTCAAGAGGCTTTCAAAACTCCTTCATGGAAGGCAACAGTCCTTGAGGAGATTCGAGCTTTAGAAAAGAATCAAACATGGGAAATCATAAGTCTACCCCCAAGAAAGAATCCAGTAGGGTGCAAGTAGATTTTTACAGTGAAGTATAAGGGAGATAGAAGTATCGACCGATACAAAGCATGCCTAGTGGCAAAAGGGTTCACTCAATCATATGGGATTGACTATCAAGAGACATTGAACCAGTTGCCAAGCTCAACACGATCCATGTGCTACTATCCCTGGCTACGAATTTAGATTGACCTCTATTCCAACTAGACGTGAAGAATGCCTTCTTGAATGGAGACCTAACAGAAGAAGTATATATGAAGATCCCTCCCGGTTTTGAAACTCCCAACACTAAAAATTAGGTTTGCAAGCTAAAAAGGTATTTGTATGGCCTTAAGCAATCTCCAAGAGCTTGGTTTGAAGATTCACAATAGTGATGCAGCAACAAGGATATTCTCAATGCCAAACCGATCAAACTCTATTCGTAACAAAATCAAGGGGAGGGAAATTGTCCATCTTGATAGTAGAAACTGATGATATAATTGTCATTGGCGATTTTGAAGAAAAAGGGATGAGTATGAAGAAAACTCTGGCCAAGAAATTTAGGATTAAAGACCTAGGAAATCTCAGATATTTCCTCGGAATGGAGGTTACACGATCAAGTGAGGGCATCTCTGTGCTTCAGGGAAAATATGTCCTGGATTTGCTTATTGAGTGTGGGATGCTGGGGTGTAAATCAACTAACAACCGTATGGATACCACTCATAAGTTGGGAATGGCTGAAAAGGGTACTCCAGTTGATAAAGGTCGGTACCAAAGATTGGTAGGGAAATTCATCTACCTCTCACATACACGTCCCAACATTGGATTCTCCGCCAATGTTGTGAGTCAATTCATAAATGATCCTAGAGAAGAGCATATGGAGGCAGTTTATAGGATCCTGAGGTATTTGAAGTTAACACCTAGCAAGGGATTATTCTTCAAAAAGGGCTTTAGTTGAGAGGTAGAAGTCTACAATCACTACTAGAAAATGTGGATATCACGACGGATATTCGACGACCATTTTTAAAAAAACCATTGTCGTAAGTTCGGAAAAAATACGGAGCCGAAAAACCACCCAAAAACTGTCGTGGAAGCCTGAGCTTCCACAACGGTTTTAAAAGACTGTTGTGGAAGCATCAGGAGCTTCCACGACGGTTACATAAACCGTCGTGGAAGGTCAGGCTTCCACGACGGTTTTCTGTTACCGTCGTGGAAGCTCTAGCTTCTATGACGGTAAAAAAGGCAGCTCAAAAACCGTCGTGGATTCCCCAGATCTTCCACAACGGTTGAAATAGCCATCGTTGTATACTAAGATTCCACGACGATTTTCTGAAAACCATCGTGTAATATTCGATATTCCATGACGGTTTTTGAGAAAACCGTCGTGGAATCTTCACCAAAATTTCTCAAAAAACGCCGAGTGTTTATCGTCCTAAATTTTTTCACAACAACAAACTATCTACATATCCCAAAATAAGATCAAATTATTCCGAATATAGTCAGTACACCGTTGGACGTCACCAGTTACTCTTTGTAAGTGATAACTGATTAATTAACGTCTTCTTGTTATTCATTATGTGTGGGATCAATTTATATGTATGTTTTATATAAAACCACAAGGTGCATGTTATATATATATATGTTTGGGATCAATTTAGAGTTAAATTGTGTAATGGGTGTTCAATAAATGTTATTTTTCCCCCGGTATTTAAATATTAGACATTATTCATTGTAGTTTTAGATGGTTTTGTTATGTTCTATAGATTTTTTATTGTTGATCAATTTATGGGCCGGTGTAATAATTAGTTTGACTTATAAGTATTTTAATTTTTTAATATAGGATTTGCAAATCATAGATAGGAAATGGATATGTTTTGATAGATTGTCTAAAGCATATATAGATGGTGTTGAAGAATTTTTGTCATTTGCCAAAGCTCACTTACAAGATGATAAGATTTCGTGTCCGTGTCAACTTTGTGATAATCATAGATCTTATTCCATTGATAATGTTAGAATGCATTTGCGCGCTTAGGAAATTATTTATTCTTATCAAACATGGTATTTACATGGTGAAGATTTTTTCGATATTAAATATACATCGACGAATTCTAAAGGTAAAGAGCCTATTGTGGAGGAAGACGTTGGTGATAATATGTTCAATAAGATAAATGTTGTAACGACCCGCCTAGCACAAGCCGTTACTATACATACAGACTTACTTAACTTATCGTACTTATTTAATTGGTGAAATGCAGCGGGAATTTTTTTTTTTTTATACAGTGCTTACTAGCACGTACTGTAACTAAAAGAATGATATACAAATATCCAATTATATACTTAGAAAGAGCAAAGCGCGTAGCAGCATCTTTTCCCACATTTCACAGTTCGCCCTGCCACGCTCCTTCATCTTGTATCAACAACCGCTTGCAGGTTACTTACCTACAGCAGAAACATAAGACAATGAGCTTTCGCTCAGCAAGTACAACTATCTATACCGCGACAATTATAAAACATGACCTCGCATCATGTACATAGCATATCTTAACTTCATCGCTCATAATCGTAACACACTCTTTCGTAACATAACATATCTTCACTACCTACTAATATATCATAACCTTTCATACATAGCATAGTGTAGTCTACATACATGGCATAACATACTTTTCATACATCGCATACTTATCAGGGCATCATAACATATTGTAACACATCATGTCACATTAAACATATAAAAGCATAATGTATGCATGGTCCGGTTATGCTCGTATTATGCTTTTCTTAACTCTTTCTATTTTACTTTCTTAGCTTATCTTACTTATGGGCCCCTTACTTATGTGTACGTACCCGGCGCACAACTATGGAGTGATTGGGGTGGCCAGCCCAGTCCAACTCAAATCATAGTCTAACTCGACCTCGGACGGGTGGTATGACACTGGCAAGCTTGCTTGCCATCTTACTTTCTTGTCATACTTAATCTTATCATTCTTGATAGATTAAGTGAACATACTTCATGATACATACTTACATTCTTCATGTCATAATCATCATAGCATATCATATCATGCATAAGGAACGTACCTTGGCATAGCTCGTATCATAACATGACTTCACATAATCCATAACATGAACATATCATAACACATCATTTCATGGCATACATCATAACATATAGCAGGCAATCTACCATACCACATGGCTACAGCAAAGCATAGCATCCCATATCAATCAATATGTCATACATCCCTAGCATACATCTAACATACTTTGGCAAGTAATAACACAAAGCCTATACTGTAGGCGGAGTTGCACTTACCTCTCTTACTATGGCACACGTAATGCTGCTCCTCATCCGAGTACAGCTGCAAGTGACTTCCTGCTCGATAAAGGACATAGTCTAATTAAACTTATGAAATGTTGGTGACCTAACCAATATGCTTACATGATCCTGGTTGTATGTCCCTTTGTGTATAACATCTTACTTGGTTACACTTGGTAACCCTATGGTTCAAGACCAATTAGATATGGATCATATCTTAGTAGGTTACATTGGGTAACTATGTGTACTAAGCCCATAACATACCATTAGGGTTTGATCATCTATCAACCCTAGGCTTCATCTTTAATCCATAAATCATCGGGTTATATCCATTAACCCTGTATCTTATCTCAATTGGTATCCTTTAGGGTTACATTGGATAACCCTTAAGGTCAAACTAAGTCAATATTATTAGTTAACCAAGGTCGACTATGGTCAACTATGGTCAACCCCTGACGGTCAACCTTTGGGCCTTGGGCTTGACCCAGCAACTCGGGTATAACTCCCGGTTACCATCCGTAGTCTATTCGCTTACTAAATCCTAGCTTGAAAAATTCGTTTTCCTTAACTCGGAAAATTCTTAGATTAACTTTAAAAATCCTTCACTTAAATTTTAAAAATCCAAACTCTTGGATTAGGGCTTTATAAAATCATTTGAGGCTGAAAACTACATTTGGAACAGTTTTCCATAGTTAAAACAGTGCGTTTTGGAAAAATACAGTTTTTTTTTCTAAACAGTTTTTAGAAAATCCTGTGCAGGAATTTTCTGCTCCCTGCATCGCCTTTAGAAAACAGTGTCAGTTTAAAAATCCGTTTAGAATCTAAAAAAGTTTTCTTCACAAAAGTTCTAGCTCTCGAAAAATCCTAAAACTTTCATGCTTTATGAAAAATTAAATTCGGACTCTATCACGTCCAAAACCTGGGTTGAAACCACCTGACCATGCATAAAAACTGGGCATGGTTAGGCTTGGATTTTCACTAAAACCGAGGCCATTGGAGCCTCATTTTGAAAATCCGTTCACGCAGCCCCCTAGGAAAAATTCTTCTGAACAACTTTCGTGTTTTACATTTTTTCCCAATTCGGTCTCTAAAGGCCTCAAATTTCACTTTTCAAATAACTGGGCAGATTCTACCCAAATCTGGCAGTTTTTGTGCTTCCATTGATTTTACGTCCTATTTCGTGGAACTAACTCAACCAAACACGCGGGAGCCTATATGGCACACATGCAGTGTTTCCTAACATCCCACATGAACCATCATGTAATTCCAACGCAGCCATGCAACCCAAATCATATCTGCCCTAGCTTAGGGTTGCATGATCTCTAAGTTTGCATCATTCCATTCATCCATCTCATGCCATTCTTAGCTAGCATTAGCAACCTAGCATACAAGCCACAACCGGCTTTGCACAAACATGGCACATACCAACCATCTAACCATGCAATCATAGCATGCAAACAAGCATAAACATAAAGCAATCAAAGCATAATCAACCACCCTTAATACCCTAATCAAGCACCCCACCTAGTCTAGGGCAATTGAATTAAAACTTGAGCTTATGCTCATACAATCTTTGACTTGAATTACACATAAATTTCCAATTGAAATCAAATGGAAAAGAGTAGGGTTTATGGGAGATTTACCTTTGCTAACCCTAGAGATGGGTTAGGGTTGGTGGATCCAAATTTCTCCCTCCCTTAGCTCATCCTTTCCCACGGTTTTGCTTTCTAATTGGGCACCAAAATTTTTTCACCTCATTTGGTGATTGTTTCAAGCCAAAACCGAAACTTTCCACACTAAATTCCTTCAATTTTTTCCCTCCCCATTTTCTTGCTCACTCATGGCCGAACTCACCCTCACCTAGGAGCACCAAATTTCTTTTGGTTGCTTGATTGGTGATTTCTCCTCACTCTTGGCCACTAATCAATTTTTCCACCAAAATTTTCTCTCCCTCTTCTTCTTTCCCATACTTGGCCACAACTAGAAAAATAGGTTTCTAATTTTCCAAAACTTTCTCTTGGTTTCTTGGGTGAAAATCCGAACACCCTCTAAGCTAATCTCCCTTGGATTTTCCAATTTTTTTCTTGCTTCTATCTTGATTTCTCTTGCTCAGATTTTTGGGAGAAAATTTTGCAAGAGTTTGGCTGTTTTTCTGCATTTTTCCAGCCCAAAAACTGCCCACCCTTCATGGGTATTTATAGGCATATATAAACTTTCTAAAATTGCTAAAATGCCCCTAAATTTTCAATATTTGCATGCTTGGCATGCAAGGTGGCCGGTCACTACTTGGAGAACAAGGCATGCTTACCTCATTTTAGTGACATCATCTAGATGAAATCACAAGGCTTACATCACCAACTTTCTAAAATTTTCACTTTTGCTCCAAAAGATAAAATTCTTGCATTTATGCCCCCTAGGTGGCCGGTCACTTGCTTGGAGATCAAGCCAAGCTTATCTTATCTTGATGACATCACTATACTTATATCATTAATTTTTCAAAATTTACACTTTTGCCCCAAAAGATAAAATTTTGGCACTTTTGCCCTTGAGGTGGCCGGCCATGTCATCATGTTCTAGAGAGTTCTTGACTTTCTTTCGAAGCTTAAATAATTAATTCTGATGTCATAAATTGAGGATAGGATGATGTCATCCATATTAAGCCTCGTTTGGCTTTTCCTCAATATTCAGTCCATTTTTCCGCTACACAGATATTTCTAATACTGTGTTTACTTAAACACAGTATTTTTATACTGTACTACAGTCCAAAATTCATCTGTGTAAAAACGGACAGTATAACTTCTTTTCTAATTTTTCAAGTCCTTTTTGCCCTTGATCTATACTAGGTGTGCTTGATTTTCTAAGGTGGTTTTAAAGCCTATTTGAGTTATCTTGCCCATAATGACATGTTTTACAGTATCTTTTTCATACTGCATCACATAATACTACTAAATCAACCCGTTGACCGCTCTTGGTCAAACTTTGACTTTTTGGTCAAATTTGACTTTTTCAGTCAAACTTTGACTTTTCCGAAATCACGTGCTTTTTCGTCCTTTTCGACTTAAAAGGGCGTTTGCTAGGCTTAGCAATTTATTTTGAGTCTTATTGAGCCATAAGATCTCATAAAAAGTATGAAAAACTCTTTACCGAGTTTTTCCATAAATACCTTCATGGTATGCATATAATTCCTTTTACAAAGGAAACAGTGACATAGAAATTGTAGGTATTACAAATGATTTGGAAGAAAACTTTGTGCATCGTCTGGAGTTATTTGAGGCAATGATTAATGATGTGGAAACGCCCTTGTATGTCAGGTGTACAAAATTAGGAGCATTAGTTAAATTATGGAATATGAAAGCCTCAGGAGGGTGGACGAATTCTAGTTTCACGACTCTTTTACAATTTCTAAAAGATGTTCTCCTTGAGGATAACAAAGTGCCACCTAGTATGTACGAGGCAAAGAAGACGTTGAACACTTTAGGAATGGAATATGAAAAGATACATGCTTGTCCAAATGATTGTGTCCTTTACCCGAAAGAATATGAAGACTTAGATGAATGTCCGGTTTGTAAAGAGTCAAGATGCAAGAAGGGCAAGATGCCATCGAATGGTAGAAAATGAGTGCTGGTTAAGGTGTTATGGTACATTCCACCGGCTCCACGTTTGCGTCGTTTATTCCGTAATGCCAAGCATGCTAAGAATTTGACCTGGCACCATGATAAACGCGTTAACGATGGCAAACTTAGGCATTCGGCTGACGCACCACAATGGAAGACCTTTGATGACAATCATCCAGATTTTAGTGCAGAACCAAGGAATTTACGTCTAAGTTTGTCGACAGACAGAATGAACCCACATAGTAACATGAGTAGTCGGCATAGTACCTAGCCAGTCATACTTGTCAATTACAATCTCCCTCCGGAATTGTGCATGAAGCGAAAGTTCTTGATATTGACATTATTGATCTCAGGTCCTCAACAACCGGGGAATGACATTGACGTGTACTTGGCACCATTAATCAATTACCTAAAAAGCTTGTGGGAAGATGGTTTACAAGTTGGAGATTCTTACCGTCCAGATACGTTCAATCTACGTGCAATGTTGATTTGGTCAATTAATGACTTTCCTGCACTTGACAACCTATCTAGTTATCTCGTGAAGAGTTCTAAAGGATGTCCAGTCTGTATGAAGGAAATAGCCTTTATCCGGTTGAAGAATGGTAAGAAAACCGTTTACTTTGGTCACAGAAGATTCTTGCCAACAAATCATCGATACCACAAACAAAAGAAGGCTTTTGATAGTAATACCAAAGAAAGATCCGCTTCTCGGATTTTGTCTGGCGAAGCCGTATTTGAGATGGTTAAAAACATGAAAGTAGTTTTGGGAAAGAGAAAACGTAAGGCTCCCGTTGTCGATGGACTTTGGAAGAATAAGTCAATCTTCTATGAATTTCTATATTGGAAGTCACTTTACATTCGTCATTGCCTAGATGTTATGCATATTGAGAAAAACGTTTGTGAATCAATAGTACGCATGTTGCTTGACATCCCAAACAAAACTAAAGATGGTGAAAAAGCACGGTTGGATCTTAAAAAGATGAAGATTAGACCAAATTTGCTCCCCGACAAAAGATTGAATGGCACATACTTACTTCCGGCAAAGCACACATTATCCAGACAAGAAAAGAGAAGCTTTGTGAATGGCTTACGTCCGTGAAAGTGCCAAATGGGTACTCTTCTAACTTCAAAAGGTTAGTGTCGATGAAGGATTTAAGGCTCATTGGAATGAAAACACACGATTATCATATCTTGATGCAACAATTATTACCTCTTGCATTATGGGGAGTTTTAACGAAAGATGTGAGATGTGCAATTACGAAGTTATGCTCGTTTTTCAATTCAATTTGCTCCAAGGTAATTGATCCACTTATGCTAGATTCGCTACAATCTGAATTGGTGATGACTTTGTGCATGCTTGAGAAGTTTTTTCCACCAGCCTTTTTTGATATAACGATCTACCTAACGGTGCACTTAGTTCGTGAAGTTAGGCTATGTGGACCGGTCCATTTGAGGTGGATGTATCCTTTCGAAAGGTACATGAAGGTTTTGAAGGGTTATGTGAAGAACCGAAATAGGCCGGAGGGATGAAAACTACATAGCCGAGGAATCAGTTGAATTTTGCTCTGAGTTTTTGTTCAATGCGGAGCCAATAGGGTTGCCAACGAGTGGGCTATTTACATCGAAAGGACTATCCGTGGCCGTTCATTCACCAGTAAAGCAAGATGAATAGGAAAAAACTTGTCTGTATGTTTTGCACAATGCTAAGGAAGTGGAGTCGTTTGTAGAGGTTCACATGACGGAATTAAGAGTCGCAAATCCAAGGAAAACAAGATGTGAGAAGTGGATTCAAGATGAGCACAACCGGACATTCAGGGAGTAGATAAGCCGACATTTGCATATGAAGCCTAGCGTTTCCCAAGACTTAATGAAGCTAGCAAAAGGACCATCATCGATAGTCATAAGATATACATCGTACTTTGTCAATGGCTATACCTTTTACACTCGCGAAAGAGATGAGAAGCATCCAATCCAAAATAGTGGTGTGAGCCTTCGTGCCGAGTTTATGCATATTTCATCCGCAAAGGACAAGAACCCGGTATACGGTTCCATGAACTACTTTGGGTTCATTAAAGATATTTGGGAGCTTGATTATTGCGGCTTGCGAATAACACTCTTTAAATGCAAGTGGGCTAACAATAATTTTGTTAAGATTAATAAGGACAGTGTGACAGTGGTGGACTTTAGGCGTATGGGATACAAAATGATCATTTCATTATGGCGTCACAAGCAGTACAAGTCTTTTACACAACGGATCCCGACAATTTAGAGTTATCATTAGTTGTACCAATGAAGCCAAAATTAATCCGGGATGGCCAAGAAAATGTTGAAGATTCCACGGACATTCCATCTATCACGGCGGGTTTACCACCAGTGGAGGAGATTGATGATTTGGACGATGATTGCTCACACTTGCTTCGTTTAGATGTCGAGTAGACACGTGTTGAGAAGTCCAAAAAAAAAAAACAATAGCTTCAACGTGTTTTTTTTCCCCGGTTTTGTATAAATAATTTATAATAAGTTTTATTACGGTATATGTTAATTGCATTGCACATTATAATATTTATTATATGTCATAGTCTAAATGAATACAAGATCAAAAAGAGAATTGGTATGAACTGATTTATGCATAACACATGTATGGCCGCCCGTGGGATTATATACATAGTTGAAAAAATAATTAGTTCGAAACTTTTTAATGTCAAAATACCACGACGGGTTATCTAAAAAACCGTCATCGTATATTTATACCACGACAGTTTTTTAAATAAATCGCCGTGGTAGATGCGGGAGATACGACGACTGTCTCCAAGATCGTCGTGGTATGTAGTGTACCACGACGGTCTTTTGACCGTCGTGGTAAGCGCCATGGTCAAAAGACCGTCGTGGTAAGTCGTGTACCACGACAGTCTTTTGACCGTCGTGGTAGCTCCTCTCAGTGGGCGCATACCATGACGGTCAATAACCGTCGTGGTAGGCCCTAGTTTTGGGGCCTACCATGACGGTTTTTGTAAGACCGTCGTGATATCCGTCCCAGGAAATTTAAAAAATTACCCGGGAAGCGTGCGCTCGTGCATGTGGCCGAAATTTTGCTCTTTTATGCATAAAAACAACCCGAAAAATATCATTCCCTACACTTTCTCTTTCTAATTTTCGGCAACTCCCTCTAATATTTCTCTCTAATTTTCGGCAACTACCTCCTATTTCTCCCTCTTTGCTTGCCTTGCATCCTTCATTTGCAATCTAAATTTTTTGCCTTGCATCCTTCATTATCTCTCTTTGCTTGCCTTGAATCCTCCATTATCTCTCTTTGCCTTCCATCCTCCATTTTCTCTCTTGGGTCTCATCTAAACTCTTTTGCTTGCCCTCTCTCTTTCCTCGCCGACGTCGCTATAACCATCTAAATTTTTTGGTGTTTCGCCGTCGTCCACGCCCACACCCACACCCACGCCCATGCCCACGCCCACGCCCACGCCGTCGCTAAGCCCCACGCCCAAGCTTTCTCACCATCACCAATTGACCCGCCCATACCCATACTAAACGGTAAGTTTATGTTGGCTATTTAATGAAATGGTTGATAGAAGTTAGCTAAGATAATTATAAACTTTATTTTCGGTGATTGTTGATTGTGCTTGTGATTTTGGGTAATTTTTGAAACGGAAAAAAAAGTGTCGCTCTTGCATGTTAAATTTACGCACACTACATGTTCGACCAAATTCCTCTTTGAGTGAAACTTAGTTTCGGTATGCTGTATAATGGTTAGGTGACGCGATGGCTTACCAAATTTTCATTGATTGTTGATTTCGGAAGTTTCCGTCCTATATCCGTCCCTTACACATTCCGTGATGGTTGATTATAGCCGTGAGTTAGATTGCTTTAAATTTGCTTCGATAATGCATGGATTTGGAAATTTTCCAGAAAAAATATTGACGTTGGAAGTTAAAATTTTGTATATGACATGTTCGCTAAATTGGCTTTTTGAGTTAGAGATAGTTGTAGCTTGAAATAAAAGGGCTTGGGTAAGGCACGGATTCAACAATTATCGGGGAAAAGTGTTGATTTTGTGACTTATATGTTAGCATTTGAAATATTCGATAATATGCTTATTTGAATTTGAATTAGTTTTATATTGAATTAAATTGATTGGGTTATGCACGTATTTATTATTTTCCGGAAACCGTCGTTGATGTTGTGACTTAGATGTTAGCAAATGACATGAAAAGATCACATGCCTCTTTGATTAAGTTGTGTGTCATTTCTGTAATTAATTAATTAGAAACCTAGGTTTACTTGCACGGATTTTTGGTGATTTTATAATGCTTTATTGACAATGATTTTTTGTTTCTTTATGTGTTTCGCTGCGGAGTTGTTTTAGATTGATTTAAAATGTCGCAAAAGCACGAGGAGGAACACTCAACTCAAACTCAAACTGGAAAACCACGACGAACCAACTCACCTAGATTCAATCCCGATGAAGAAGGTAAACGAAGAGCAACTCTTGTGAAAAGAGTCCACCAAGTTAGGACAAAGGGAGAACGACTTGAAGTTTAAAGAGCAACCAATAGGGAAGGGAGAAGATGTATTACAAAGTTGGATTGGAGTGCTTACTCGAGAGTACATACCCTTTTGGATATCCGACTTTAGAAGTGCCGATTTAGCCAAAAATAAAGAAAGAGTGTGGATGGAAATCCCAACTTCTTTCACTGTAGATGACTTGTTTAAAAAACAAGCTTTAAAGTCATGTGCAGAGTCCGCAAAAAATTTTAAATATGATCTTTACCAAGCTTTTGTAAGGGATCATATTGATGAAGAAGCTGTGAGACAACGACCGGCAAAAGTGATTCACAGTTACCCTACCATCAACCAAGATGATTGGGAATCTTTCATTGCATATCGTCGGACTCCGGAATTCAAAAGACTATCCGAACAACGAAGTGAGATAAGAAGAAACTCAAATATGGATCAATGGGAGGCCGAGACGGATACAGAAAACGTGACCAAGTACATGTACGTGAATAACTTGCACGTAATTTGTAAATGGTATGTTGTACTTCCAATTCCATCTTATATGTTTACTAAGGTAATTATTAAATTGTAGTTCGAGAAGACGGGAAAGTACGCAGAGCGGCATGATAATTAGCTGAACATACGCGTCAACTTGATGGATCTTTTAAGAATGAAGCATATAAACATATTGCCGATATAATAGTAAGTATTCGAATCCAATTAAACTATATTTATCTTGTATACTCGTTTATGTTTACAAAGTTATAACATATTGTATAATTGTTATAGGATGACATCAGGGAACAACAGACACAAGGAAGTTTCGAATCTGTGGGAACAGAGGACATATTGACTAAGGCATTAGGCAATGCCGAGCATTCAGGTCGGATTCAAGGTCAATCGAAGTTTGTCAAGCAGTCGCAATACTTCAACCCGGTGGGAAGCTCTTCGAAAAATGCTGAAGTCTTGGATATGAAACGGTAGCTAGCCGCATTAGAAAGAACTGTACAGGAACTATGTGCGAAGCACGGTATCAACTGAGAGACAATGGGAGAGGAGCCGACCGCACCGACAGTTGATCAACACAATAGTTTCAAGGCTAGTTGCGCTCTGAATGAAAAAGGAGCTGAGGCGTCGGATCCGAAGACCATGCCGAACGCAAGTAAGGAATGCCATCTATTTTTGCCTGATTTAATTAGCGGAGGAGTTGTTCTTGTTGCAAATGGCAGGGCATACATGAAATGTGTTCCAACGGACACAGACCATGGGATTCCTTTAGGTGAGGAAAATGTACGAGTGACAATTACAGTTCCAAAACTAAAAGGTGCACTCCTAACTATTCCGACGCACGAAGCCACATATATTGAAGAAGCTGTCGGTGGGTTTGTTTCTTGGCCGAAACACTTAGTCGTCATTCAACCAAGTTTGAGCCAGGCAAGCAAAGGTCCTAGTCATTCACCTGACCGAGAAGCCGAGGGGAGCAAACGAACCAAAAAGAGAGTGGGGAGGAAGAAAATACAGTCACAACCGGAGGTACAACAACAACCGGCGCAAGAAGAAATACTTTCGTTTGACTTTACTGACATGCCCTTCGATTTGAAATCGCTGGCATATGACGCAAAAAATTCCATGCGTGACGATACCCAAATAATCTGCCATCAACAACAGTTCGCAAATGGCGATGACATGCCCATATATATTGGGTTTGAAGATGTCTACCATTTCATAACATTTAAAGAAATCAGTGCAAATAGCATAATAGTTTACATCAGGTAACACATTTTTCCTTAAACTATTTAATTATTTATCCTTCTTAATCTTATATACATAATTTTTGTGTAACAAGTCAACCTATTATTTTGCAGATACTTAGCGGAATGTTGTGCAAGAGCAGGAGTGGATCAACAGTTCGAGTTTATTTCTCCAGTCCTCATCTCACTAGTTCAACGCGTTACCGATCGTGCCGCCTACGTTCGAAAGAGGGCCGATTGCATTATACGGAGCTTAAGAGACGCTCCACAGGGAAAGCTATTTCTCATACCATATAACAGTGGCCAACATTGGATCTTGGCAGTTATTGATCCGTGAGATGACTCAGTCCTATATTTTAATCCTCTCGGAAACGAATTGGGTAATGATTTTAAAGACCTAATTATAACGTAAGTTTTTTTTTTATGTTTATATATCTGATTCTATGCATACACTAATTGTTGTTGTAATCTATCGTTTTGAAATTGTTCAGGCACTTAATGATTGGAAGGTATTGGTGGGAGGAGGAGTAAGACAGCGACGGAATTGGGAAACTTCGATTGAGATGGCTCGATGTCCAATACAGGAAGGTTATGTAGAGTGCGGTTATTTTGTGTTAGCTTTCATGCGAGAAATAACCCTCACTGTTGATGGACTAGCTGGTCTTCAAACGAAGGATTTTTATATCGATGCTGACATGACTTTGGTTAGGAACGAGTGGGCTAGGTTTGTTATGCGGCATATTGAATATTGAATAAAAACAATATTATTTTTTGTATTATATATTAATTGTACAAATGTAGGTCATTATTTATCATTTATATAGGCTGATTTTGCCACAGGAAATGAATCGGATTCACAAAAAAAAAAAATTTTTTACCCTTACCACGACGGTTCGGTAGATCGGCCTACCATGACGGTTATTGATCGTTGTGGTAGCCGAGATACCACGCCAGTTTCTAGGACCGACGTGGTAGCTCGTGCTACCACGACGGTTAAAAAACCGGCGTGGTAGCTAGCTACCACGAAGGTTAAAAAACCGTGGTGGTATCTCGGATACCATGACAGTTTTTTAACCGTCGTGGAATCCAAATATATACCATGACTGTGGATTCCACGACGGTTAAAAACCGTCGTATAAGTATTACCACGACGGTTTTTAATCGTCGTCGAATCTGTTTTTTGTAGTAGTGAATAACGCAGACTGGGCTAGATCTGTCACCTACCAAAAATCAAGGTCTAGTTATTGTATCTATGTATGGGGTAATTTGGTCACTTGGAGAAGTAAGAAATAGTCTGTTGTCTCCAGAAGCAATGCAAAAGCTGAATTTCATGCTATGGCCAATGTAATTTGTGAAGGAATTTGGATCAAAAGATTGCTTAAAGAACTAGGAGTTAACCTAGAAGATCCTATGAAGCTCTTTTGTTATAATCAATCTGCTCTAAGTATTGCCAAAAATCCTGTTCATCATGACAGAACCAAACATGTTGAGATTGATCGTCACTTTATCAAGGAGAAGATAGAAGGCAATGTTATTCAGTTACTTTACACACCAACAAGTTCACATGTTGCTGATATTCTAACAAAAGTCTTGCCTCGAAAAAGCTTCGATAACTTAAGTTCCAAGCTTGGAATGAACAACATTTTCAACCTAGCTTGAGGCGGAGTGTGGAAATATTCTCAGCTTTTTAATACCTTAATTTAAGCTAATTGATTAGTTGTCATTAGCTATTAATAGCTAGATTAGACATTATTTTCACTTGCTGTAATTGCTGTAAATTAATGGTCAAACTTTCCTTATTAAGGAAAGCCATCCATTGTAAATTGTGTATATATTGGCTGTCATTCAGTCTTAGCAAAATAGAAGAAAAATTCTTCCCAATCTTCATGAGGCATACTTGTGATCCTTGGCATAATTATACGTGTGGCATATACGTAGTTGTGGTATATCAAACAAATCATTATACATACTTAAGCATGACAATCACGTAAATTATAGCATTCATATTATCAATTTATGAACATAGGTAAAACATCCTTATCATGGCATGTACCTAATACATAAATAACAATATTTCATAATGTAGGTGGGGTTTGTACTTCCTTCTTAGGCCACGACTAAAATTCTCTTCCTGAAATTTATCCAAGGCAAGTATTAATTTTTATACTCTTTGGATAAGGTTAATCCTAAAATCCCTTTTAAAAAGAATTTAAGATTTAATCTATGGTTGTAAGACTATGGTCTATTTTAAAAGTTAAAACACACTTTTCACTTAGAAAAATTAGATCAAAAGTTTTTAAATCTAATGTTGTCTTATTAATTTATAAAAAGTTTTTGTTTTAAAAATACCACATTATTTATTATTATTATTATTATTATTATATTATTTAAAAATTTCCATCTCTCTGTTTTTTTTTCCTTGGCCGACCACTGTAGCCTTGGCCACTGGCGATGCAGTGCCCATGGCCATGGCCTGGCAGCATTGTGGCACTGCTTCTGCATCTCAAGCATGCTGTATTGCTAATTCTAGGCACTACAGTGCCCAAGGACGGCCCTTGGGCCGCAGTGGTTGACAGCGTCCCCCACAAAAATCCTTTGTTTTGATTAATCTTTGAAAAATCATATTTTTCAAACTGTCAAGAATATGATAAAAGTTTCCTCACGAAAAATGATCGTCTACATGTCATCTAAATTTTTTATGTTATGGCCAAGTTTGATTTTTCCCATAAATAATTTTTTTTTCTTTTTTTAATCCAAAACTCGACAGTTTTTAACAATTTTCATCGAAAAATCAAAATTTCACTTCCAAAAAATTTTGAAATTCATTCATAAACACCATAGTTTAAGGTTCCATAGTATTTTCTAAATTTTCTTAATTGCAAGTCACTTAAATTCCTAAAATTATTAACGATCAGATTGATGTAAAAAAAAATTTCTGATTTACGTTCAATTTCTAAAAAAAAATTCTATACTACCAATAACACAATCATGAACATATTCATATGAACAATCAAAAACTCTATATTGTCAAACCACCAATTCTAAATATTTTGACAGTATTTTTACTTAAATATTAATCCATAAAATTTTAAACTAAAAGAAAAATAACTAGAGTTTCGATTGGAAAACTACCTTAACGATCGGAGTTTCCGCCGGAGAATGGAATAAGAACCTCCTTCAGAAGAACTTATTGACAGGGCTTGAATGATTTCTCCAAACTCTTAAAAAGCTAGGATGGTGTTTGGGAGGTGGAAAGAAAATCTTCTTAAGAAAACTTAAGACTATCAAAGAAAACTTCTAGAGAGAGTTTATCTAGAGACAAAAGAGATGGATTTTTGAGTTGTGAGTAAAATGGGTGGGGTGGTGACGCCTATTTATAGGTAAAGCTCAATGACACTTAGTGAAATTATACAAGCTTAATCTTGATCAAACAAGATTTAAATCACTTCCATAGCTCTAGATTTTTAATTACATCATAGCCTTTTTTGGTGTGTGGAACAAGAGATAAGATGAGAAGATTAGATTAAATCTCATCCATTGATCAAAGTACTATTTAATCCCTAGCCATTGGATCCAAAATTTCTTATTTGTCTAATTTAAGATAATGGAAGATAATTCCTTGTTATTATCTTCAACAAATAATTTCGTAGATTGTTATCTTGGCATAATAGTATTTTTCATCATCTTCCACTAACACAATTCCCAAAATCCTAGACTATCAAAAATTTAAGCAGTATTAGTTTTTACTGCATAAAAAACTTATCCTAGAAGGCTTTTTACTAAAAAAAAAAAAAAAAAAAGAAAAAAAAACTCAGTAAAAATCTTATCTGATGTCAAGACTTAAACACCAGTAGTAGAAATTTTATCTGACATCAAGACTTATCCACTAAATCCTCATACTGAAAAAGTAACTCAATAGAAATTTTATCTCAAATCCTCATACTGAAAAAGTAACTCAGTAAAAATTTTATCTCAAATAAAGAATTATCCACTAAGTTCCCATATTGAAAAATTAGCTTAGCAGAAATCTTATCTGATGTCAAGACTTATCCACAAAGTTCTTATACCGAAACAGGTAATTTGTACAAATTTTATTTGTAAAAAGTGAGACAGTACAATTTTTATTTGATTAAAAAGTTAATATCAAATCCTTGATACTGCATTTTTATATGCATAAAAATCATGTTTAGAACAATTTAAGATTGCTAATTCCCATATTGCTAAAATTGTTGAAATATTGTATAGAACACTTTAAAACTGCTAATTCTCATACTTCTAAAATTGTTGAAATATTGTATTTGGTGATTTGAAAACTTTTCTACACATGTATCAATTGATCACATTTTTTTTTTTTTGGCTATTCAAACCTTTTTGAATAACTAATTGAACATGCACTTTGTGCATATGAATAATATATTGTGTGAAAGATATAAGAGTTTAAAGAGAAAATTTAATAAAAAAATATAAGGGAGAGAGAGAAAAGAAAAAGAACAAAATGAAAAAATAAGAAAAAGCAACAAAAAATCGAAACTCCATACAAAACTTAAAGAACAAAAATCAAAACTTCTGACAAAATTTCAAAAAAATTTAGACAAACCCTTTTCAACCATATTAATAAATCATATAAGTTATCGAACAAATATATAGAGGATTATGTATATGTGTGTGTATATATATAGTAATGAGAAATGAAAAAGATAAATGAATAAATAAATAAAGGATAAAATCATAAACGAAAATAAATAGGAGAAGAAAAAGAAAAAGATAAAAGAAAATGATTAAAGCAAAAAAGAGAAGTAAAAAAAAAAAAAAAAATCAATGGCTTGACACATGATAAAAGGAGTGAGAGCATTATTAGCTTTTTTATATATGTTAAGATGTTAAGATAATATTTGACCATTTACTTACTACTATGTGACAGAAATTAATAATTGTCACATTATAAAACTTATACTATATCTTATATCATAAAGTTACCTTTATTTTATTTTGCATAAGATATAGCAACTTTATGCTATGTGACATTAAATGTCACACCATAGAATTTTATTTCTAATCTTATCATAACATGCATATCATAAGGTCCCAAAATAATGTAACCTTAATTTTGTGACATAGAATTCTATTGTCGCATTGTAAAAATTCATTTTATAACTTTAGGTTAAAATTATAAACTAAACTATAACTTGCATAAGGAATATTGATGAATTAATTTCTTAATTCACAAGAGTTCCTTATAAAAAAAAAAAATTTGGGTATCACACATGGACATCCAAATATTGAAGGCTACACAAACTCGGACTTTGCTTGATCCAAATTGGATAGAAAGTCTACTTCAGGGTATGCGTCATTTGTAGGACGAAACTTGGTGACCTGGAAGAGTAAGAAACAAAATGTGGTCTCATTGTCCAATGGAGAAGCTGAATATCTAGCTCTTTATCATGCAACTACGGAACTTACTTGAATAAGAATCCTCTTGAGTGAGCTTGGATTTAGTCCAAAGAAACCTATGGTGCTCTTTTGTGGTAACACTACAACTATTCAGATTGCAAACAATCGGTTACAGCTAGATTCTGGCCTGATAGAGGTTCCCTACATCAAGAGTGCATATCACCTAGTGGATATTACTAAAAAAGGACTAGTAAATGATAAGCCTTGAGCGGTCAGACCAATTGCGATCGATTCGCTAAACATTCAAGATTCGAGATGAGTGTTGTGTGATAACTCGCAAGTATACGAGATTGTCAATATTTGATACTATAGGGTAAGTAAGTGTCGTATCCACAGAGATTGTTTCTTAGATTGATGTTAAGTACTACGATTATCGCAACCAAACTTTATCTAAGCAAACATAAAATGGAAAATAAACTACCCTAAGCAACTAAATTAAACTAAAAACAAATTAAATAAATGCAATTAGAAATATGGATTAAAGGGAATTCAATATAATGTGTGGCTAGGGATTTTGATTTCACTTAACTAGATTATGTTATTCCAATTCAAAGGCTTGTCAATCAATTTCACCCAAATCATTAATCCTAGGTTCCAATTTTAATTTCACTCCCTCTCCAGAGTACCAAGTAAAATAATGTGCAAAAGTAACCAAATTAATATCCCTATTAATTCAATCAATTAAGCACTCATCAAGAAAAATCTAATCTAGTGATTATTCAAGTGATATTAGCCTCCCGAACTTAATATTACTTTGGGTAGTGTTTCTCAAGTCCCAACGTATGAAATTAACTTTCTCAGGCCCAATTTCACACATCTAATAAACTCTAATTTAATGAAAAATCAAATTAGGAAAAAGCATAAAGAAATACAAATGATTCAAGATAAAATTCAATCAACAATCCTTCAAATCATCAAAACATAGTCATCATCAAGCTACATCATACCCCCTAGCTTAAAAAGTTTAGCTAATCATCAAAAGATCCAACTTTATATGCATTAACAAACCAAACATCCAATTTATCATTCTAGCACAAGCTTAAGAACAAAAATACAAGTTTAAGAATCTAAAAAAGATGGAAGCGAGAATGGAACGAGGAACTAGTTGATGAAACTAAGCTCTAAGCCACCAATCTTCATTGAATCTCCAAGAAATTCTCCCAAACTTGAGGGTTTTTGCCTTCAATCCCTGGAATGTTTGGGTCTTTAAAAGCTTTCCACAAGTTCTAGCCAATTTTTCTTTTATAGCCTCCCCAAAACATCACATTTTGCCTCAAAATTAGGTTTTCACGTGTGTGAGGCATTGCAGTAGGCTTTTTTCCCGCTACAATACGCATAAAGTGACTAGAACATCTCAGGAAGCACACTGTAGCAGATGAAAGACCCATTGCAGCGCATATATGATGGTTGGTAGTGGATTGCAGTGAGCGTTTCATCCGCTGCAGCTTACAGTCAGGCTCTCACTTGCTTGGCAGCTGTGTTGGAATGCCTATTTGGCATGCTGCAACCTGCAACTAGGCCATTTCTGGCTGGAATGAAGGGCGCGCACTGCAACGCCTCTTTAGTATGCTGTAACCCGCTTCTTGCTTCTTTAATTCTTATTTTTAGTGCTTTTAGGATCCTCTTTTTGGGTATTCTTTGATCCGGCATGCTTCGATTTGCTTCCTTTGC
>CM046375.1:11928743-11965977 GCA_025413485.1 Ficus microcarpa
TCTAGGCTCAACATGGTTCTGTTTGGTCTTCCAGCAAGGCTACAATACAAAACACAAACGTCCTTTTTACTTATCTGAAAACTCTAACCACTCTTCTTTTCAGCCTCCGATTGGGCAGAGAAGTAGACATGATTATTATTTAGGATTAGATTGTACGAGAATGTCATGGTATGAAACACAAAATTTTAAATTTAAAAAAAGAAATAAAAACACCCCAATCAAATCCTATTAAGTTGTCATACTTTTCTCAATAAAAGTAATTATAATGTATTCTGTCAGTTTGGAATCATGTCCTACTAGTAAGATATTTTTTGTTTTCGAACCCTACAAAGAATTTTCATGGATTGTTATGGAGAAGATTGTGTTATCTTCCAAGTTATGTCTGGTATAGTGTTGGATTAAGGCATTGATGATAGAGAAAGAAGTGAAGAATCACGAGTCATATTCTTCGTTTTATCCAAATACCTTATCAGATTCCTTCAATTGTCATACTTTCTTAATAAGAATAATTATAATATATTCTTGATGACTTGGAGTTATGTTCTACCAGTGAGATATTTTTTGTTTTCTGACCCTATTATGAAGTTTTCATTGATTGTAACGGAGAAGATTGTGCTACCTACTAAGTTATGTTTAATGCACTGTTGAATTAAGATATAGTAGATGAAGAACGAAGAGACGGAAGAAATGAAGAATCAAGAGTCATATTCTTTCTTGCATCCGAATACTTTATCAGATTCCATTAATTACAATGTACTCTGACAACTTGGAGTCATGTCCTACTAGTAGGATATTTTTTGTCTTCAAACCCTACAATAGAATTTTCATGGAATGTAAGGAATAAGGTTGTGCTTCCTGCTAAGTCATGTTTGGTACTCTACTAAATTAAGATATCGAAGATGGAGAATGAAGAGAAGAAAGAAGTGAAGAATCAGAAGTCATATATTTTGTTGCATCCAGATACCTCATCAGATTCTGTTAAATTGTCGTACTTTTGTTTTTAAAAACAATTATAATGTACTCTGTCAACTTAGAGTCAAGTCCTCCTAGTAAGATACTTTTTGTTTTCAAACCCTACCATAGAATTTTCATAGATTGTAATGGAGAAGATTGTGCTATTAGAATTTTCATAGATTGTAATGGAGAAGATTGTGCTATCTACCAAGTTATGTTTGGTGCAATGCTAAATTAAGACATGGGAGATGGAGAACGATGTAATACCCGGAATTTTCATGGACTTAAGATTTCTCTTTTTATTAGAAATTAGAAGTCCGCATGATGTGTTTTTATGATATTTCATGGAAAATTATGAATCACATGTGAAATTCGTAATTTTATTAGCCAAGGTTAGAATTTTCTTTAAAACCGGCTATGAGACTTGGAAAAAAATGCCAAGATTGGTAAACGGCATTTTGAGTCAAAAAGGACGAAAAGGAAAGAAAAAGAATGAAAAAGGATGAAATTTTATGAAAGTCAAAGGGTTAACCAAAAAGTCAGGGGGTTGACAAAAAGTCAGAGGGTTGACCAAAAAGTCAAAGGGTTGACCAAAAAGTCAAAGTTTGACCAATGACGAGTCAAAAATGTTGACCTCGAAAAATGATGAAATGTAGTAAAAGGAGAGACTGCAAAGACTTTTTATGGTCAAGAAAGCAAAAATAAGCCGTAAGAATCACCCTAGAAATCAAGCACACCGAATTAAGAATTAAAGGGCAAAAAGGTCTCCGAAAAATTGGAGAAAGAAAGTTTTTCGATCCAATTTTACACGAAAGAACTTGGACCAAAATATGGAGCACAATATTTGAAATATTTGTGTGACACAGAGGAAAAGAAATGAATTAATTTGGGAGAACAAAAAGTAAGCCAAACATGGCCTTATGTGAGCCAAGCATGTGAGATTTTTCTAGAAGATCCTAGAAGTTTTTTTTGGACCAACCATTGAATGCCACATGCCCCCTTTCATCCCCCAAAATATTCGGCCAACTAGAAGGAAAAGAAGGGAAAATGGTTTGGTTTTGGTAACTAAGTGGCCATTCAAGTCTAACCAAGCTAAGGACAATGACCCATGGCCAACCAATCAGCCATCTCCTCCCCCAAAAAATCCGGACACAAGACAGCCATTCTCCCCTTTTTGCTTCATCAAGTTCGGCCACAACAAGGAAGAAAAGAAAGAAAAGAAATCAAGGACAACAAGGCATGGGGTAAAGCCATGAATTAAGGAAAAGTCATCACCCTTTGCATGCCACATGTCCCCTTGCTTCCACACATTTTCGGCAGCACAAGCAAGGTGAGGACATGGCTGTCACATGACCAGAAAATCCGGACAAAAAGGCAGCCCCACCTCCCCCATTTCTCCCATCACTTTCGGCAGCAGCCCACATGCCCCATTTTGCTTCTCCATTTTCGGCAAATACATGGGAAGGCAAGGAAAAAGGGGTGACATCACAATACCACCAAAGCAAGCTAGCCTCTGCCTCTTTTCTCCACAAAAACCGCTGCTTGTCCCCCCACTCCATCACTTTCGGCAGCAGCATGAGGAGCAAGCAAGGTGAGGGATAAAGCTAAAACCCAAGGGATAAAGGTGTGTTTCTCCATGATCCCTTGTCCGGCCATTCACTCTTCCCATTTCCTCTTTATTAACCACCCAAAAGACCCCTTTTTATGGGGGAAAGCAACAAAGACTCTACCAGTTTTTCAAGAGAAAAACCGTGGGAGAGAGGAAGGAAAAGGAGAAGAGAAATCAGATTTTTCTTAGGGGCTTTGCTTGTGTGGTGTTCAGCTGTGCTAGGGGAGAAAGGAGAGAGATTTTGTGAGCCATGGAGACCCATTTTTGGGGCAGCAAACCGTGGGTTAGAGGAGTGAAAATGGTGAAGAAAATCTGGAAAGTTTTTGAGGGTAAACCAAGCTTGAAGTCCGGTTTTGGTGTGATGAGCCAAGAGAAGATTTTTGGTGCTCTAATGGAGCCAAAAACCGTGGGCTTTGAGAGAAGGAAAAGGTGAGTAGAAAACTTGGATTTCTCTTCTTATAAGGTTCGGTTTTGATGAGCAAGAAAGAGCTAACCAAAGTTTTTTGGATTTCTATTTTTTTCTTGCAAAAATCCGTGAGCCATGAAGGAGAATTCGGATCCCTTGGAGGAGCCAAAATCTGTGAGCCATGAAACCAAGGAGAAAAAGGGATTTTCAAAACCCTAACTTGGGTTAAGGTAATTTCTTGAACCAATCTTGGATTTAAGCTCAAGATAAGTATTTTTATGACGATTCAAGATGGGTTTGTAAGGACATAAGTCCATCTCTTTTTATAGCCCTTGATTTTTGGTGTATGTGCTTGATAGGAATTAGGGTTTGGTTGGCTTATTTTATGATGTTGCTTGCATGATTTTTTATGCTTGAAATGGCTAGGATGCATGCTAGATGTGTTATTTAAGTCCCCTAAATTTTGGTCACAAATCAGCCCTTAGGCAGTGGCTGATTTGGTTGAAGAAAAGAGATGAATGTGATGCTAGTTTAATGAATGATGCAAGAGCTAGAACCATGCAGCCAAGTTTAAGGTTTTCGGCTTATGTGGGCTGCATGGGTGTGATGGATGGGCAAGAATGAATGTATGGGACGTTAGATACGTTGCTTGTTTAGTGTTTAAGCTCCCGATGTGATCGGTCGAGTTAGAATCCGCGAACTAGGATGTAAAACCGGATTAACAACCGAAACTGCCATTTCGGAGTCGAAACTGGCCAGTTTCGGGAAAGTGAAAATATCAGGTCCTTAGAGGCAGAACGGGGTAAAAGTTAAAACATGAAAGTTACTCGGAACAACTTTTACTAGAGAGCAGCGCTAGCAGAATCTTGAAATAAGGCTCCAATGGCCTTCGTTTTTATGAAAACCCGTGGCTGATCCCTGGGGTCAGTTTTCACTCCGTTTTTCAGGATCAGCCAGTTTCAAACGAAAACTGGTACCAATCTAGCCAGAACTGGGTTTTGTGCAAAACATAAAAGTTTTAGCATTTTTCGATAGCTACAACTTTCGTGAAGACAAGTTCTTCAGATAATGAACGGATTTTTAAACTGGGTTGGTTTTATGAAGGGTGCTCAGGGAATCCGAAAATCCAAGCACCAAAGTTTTACAAAATGTGTTCAAAAAAAAAATGTAAAGTGTTCCAACCCGTTATTTTGACTACGAAAACCGTTCCAATGGCGATTTTCAGCCCGTAATAATTTTATGAAGTTCCGTTTTAAGAAAATGAATTTTTACAAGAGTTTTTGGGATTATTCACCAAAGTGTTCAAGTTAAGAAGAAAAATGGGATTTCTCATAAGTTAAAGGAAAATGAGATTTTTCAAGAGAAGTGGAATTTTAAGAGTTCGGAATTTAAATTCCATGTTTTTCCAAGAAGTAAAGAAAATGATGATTTTGGCCAAGTATTTTCAATATTTATGAAGTAAGAGTTTTTACAAGTAAATTAATGGATTTTTTTGGGAAGATAATTATATAATGTTTTCCAAAAATAAAGAAAAAGAGTTTTAAGGTAAAATTGGTAAACAAGCCGACTATGAACAGTAACCGGAAATTATATCCGAGTTACTGGGCTAAGCCCATAGCCCAATGTTTAACCCAAAGGGGGTTGACCTTAGTTGACTACATGTTGACTTCGGTTGACCAAAAGTTTGACTTTAGGGTTACCCAATATAACCCTAAAGGATACCAAAATCAAGGAAATGGGCTAAGACCTAGGGTTATTGAAGAGATAATAACCCAATGGATTATGAACCAAGAAAAAGTAAAACATAAGCCCATGAAGAAGAAAGTGACCAATCAGGTTTACAAGAGATATTAGAGGGGAAATACAACACATACATCTAGGATTGCTCATAGATGTTGGTTAGGATACCAACATCATATGTCACGGTTTATGGTAAGATAAGTTAACCTTATCTTACACCTCCTTTGATTGAAGCAGGATATGAACCCGTTGAGATATCTCGAGGGATGTTACGTCAAGAGCGTAGGACTTAAGGTAAGTACAAACCTCACCTGTGGTATGGAAAAATAATAATGTATGTTCAAATATGAAATACTATGTTTAAATGCTATGTTTTAAAGATGCTATGTTTTAAATATATCATGTTTAATGAGGCCATGATTTAAAGAGTTTCAAGTTTTAAAGAATGTCATATTTTAACGATGCCATGTTTTAAAACGGCCATGTTATGTTAAAATATGTCATGTGCATTATAAGTTATGATTTTGTGACATTATAAGGTATGTTCACTAATGATAAACCACTTGGTAAAAATACACAAGTAAAATGTCGTACCAACCTCCACCAAGGTGGAGGATCTTTATGTTAAAGTTATGGATTCGCCCTCTCGTTGATGCGGGAGGGTGTAATCACTTATGTTTTCCTAGAGCAGTTAGGGACCTTGCAAACCCTAACTGTATCTAGAGGCGCGCTATATGTTAAGGGTACGTACACTATGGGGCCCATATGAAAGATAAGTACAAGTTAAAAGGAAATGCATAAATGGACATAAATGGTTCATGCATATGTTTTATAATGAAGTATGTTTCAAGATGTTTAAATAAAAATGTTTTGTGAGATCGCGTTTGTACTTGCTGAGCGTCAGCTCATCAGATATATTCCATACTGCAGGTAGAGATAAAAGGCTTGTAGCCTTACTTGGTGGGCTTGGAGATGATGCAGCGAGTGAAAGGCGGTGTGGGATACCACTACGCAATATTTTCCGCATTATGTTATGAAGTTTTTCATGTATGTTAAATATGAAGTTAATTATGTATGAAATGTTCAAAGTACGATGCACAATTTTAGTGTATGGGTTTCAAGTCAAGATTTTAAAATGAAATCCAAGTTATGAAGTTCAAAGAAAATTTTAAAACGATGTTCAAAAGAAGTTTAAAAAAAAAAAAATTTATTCCGCATTTTCAAGGTATAGTAAGTTATGTATGAAGGTGACGGTTCCGGCGCCCCGCATCCGCGCGGTCGACCCCGCGTGGGTGTCAGGTGGGTGGTTCGGGGCGTCACAAACGAAGAGAAGAAAGACGTAAAGAATCAATAGTCATATTCTTCAATGCACTTGTATACCCTTTTAGATTGTGTGAAATTGGCATACTTAATTCTAATATACTCTGATAGTTTGGAGTCATGTCCTACTAGTAAAAACCCTGCCATAGAATTTTCATGGATTGTGATGGAGAAGATTACGCTACCTCCTAAGTTATGTTTGATGCACTGCAGAATTAAGATATTGAGGATAGAGAACAAAGAGAAGAAAAATGTAAAGAATCACCAGTCATATTCTTCAATGCACTCGAATACTATATCAAATTTTGTTAAATTGTCGTACTTTTATTTATTAGATCAATTATATTGTATTCTGTCAGTTTGGAATCATGTCCTTCTAATAAGATATTTTTTGTTTTCAAACCCTACCATAGAATTTTCGTGGATTGTTATGGAGAAGATTGTGCTACCTACCATGCTATGCTTGGTTCACTTCTGAATTAGGACAGGGAAGATGGAAAACGAAGAGAAGAAAGAAGTAAAGAATCAACAATCATGTTCTTCAGTGCGCTAGTTTACCCTTTTAGATTCTGTAAAATTGGCTAGTTTACCCTTTTAGATTCTGTAAAATTGGCATACTTTACTTAATTCTAATATACTATCACAATTTGAAGTCATGTCCTACTAGTAAGATTTTTTTTTTTTTTTTTTTTCCAAACTCAAGCATAGAATTTTCATGAATTGTAATGGCGAAGATTGTGCTACCTACTAATATTTGGTGCACTACTGAATTAAGATATCGAAGATGGAGACTGGAGAGAAGAAAAAAGTAAAGAATTACTAGTCATATTCTTTGATGCACTCGAATAATCTATCGAATTCTGTTAAATTATTATACTTTTTTTATAAGAATAATTATAATGTACTATATGAGTTTGGAGTCATGTCTTACTAGTAAGATATTTTTTGGTTTTCCACCCAACCATAGAATTTTTATGGATTGTAACGAAGAAGATTGTGCTACTTATCAAGTTATGTTTGGTACACTGCTAAACTAAGTTATCGAAATTGATGGAAGGAATAGTCTTCTCTTATCTTTCTTCTAATTTCTCTTTTTCCTTTTCATGAGACATGGAAGGTACTGGATGTACTATACATGTGTGGGCCGAAGTTATTCATCTTATCCTAAGCGGGATACAAATTAAGATATCAAAGATGGAGAACGAAGAGAAGAAAGAAGTAAAGAATCATCGGTCATATTCTCGAATACCCTATCAAATTCTGTTAAATTGTCATATTTTTCTTCATAATAATAATTATAATATACTCTATCAGTTTAGTGTCATGCCTTACTAGTAAGATATTTTTTGTTTTGAAACCCTACCATAGAATTTTCATGGATTGTAATGGAGAAGATTGTGTTACCTACCAAGTTACATTTGGTACAATGCTGAATTAAGATATCGAAATTGACGAAAGGAATTGTCTCCTCTCCTATCTTTCTTCTTATTTCTCTTTTTGCTTTTCATGAGACATGGAAGGAACTGGCTTGTACTATATATGTGTGGGCCTAAATGATTCATCTTATCCACAGTGGGATACTAATCCTTATCTATCGTACCAAATGCAGCCAAAAACCTTTATCCGCATGTGAATATGTTACAATGTTTCATGCTTTGGCGTCTTTCAAGACTTCTCAACGGCCCTTGAACCATTAGGTCAGGGTTCGCATTCAATCTCAAGTTCGATATGTCTTTATTGTTTGTCCCAATACAGAGATATTAAAAACATATGGACAAGATAGAAGAAACCTCGAAGGGACAAACACCAAGAAATAGGATGGTCCGAAGTGGCCAGGATATATAGGCAATCCATCCATATTACCACCCAAGACGTGACGACATCCCCACTTAGAAGCTAGTGGTTAGACAGTTTGTTCTCCTCATCAAAACCTTGAGTTTGAACCATCCTACCGAGTGGTCATGATATATGGACAATTCACTTTATGAAGGATCCATATTATCACACGTGGGGAGACGTCCCCCAGGGTTATCTGGAACGCTATCTACTACTCGTACAACCCTTTTTCAAAAATAAAAAGGGATGAACTCAAACACAAGTAAAAAATGCGGACACCCATGTGTTTTGCTAGATCAGAATTTCTTTGTGATTTGGAAGTAAAATCACATGATTCAAAATAGTTGGACAGGTTAAAGTTTTTAGGGAATAGATATGTAGAAAGGAAGACAAGCTCCTACATTTGCTTTCTACGGAGGAAAGTCAAAAATAAAAAGCTGTTTACATATAGCATTTTTACTCATCATCTTTGTAAGGGTACTCTTCCGGAACTTGCTTTAGGAGTTTTACCTGCAACTCGAATGCATCATCGCCTCGAAGCATATCGCGGATCCAGTTGACTTCGGTCTTCATTGACACCTAAATATCGAAGATTGAAGAACAGTCAGAGATGACAACAAAAGTAAATGACGGCAAAAGCAAATCCGTGTTTTCTCAATCTACTTGAGATGCTGTATTCAAGTCGTGGTGAATACGTCTATTCTTTTTTGTGCAGATCAATGGTGAAAATAAATTATCTTCTGATTCCCATAATATGGTGGTTGTTGTTATAATAATCGAAGTATGCGAAACTCAAGAACAGGACAACGAGCATTTTCAGAGGCAATACAGGGTAAAACCAGGTGACAAAAGAAGAATCTATGAGTTAAGGAGGAAGAAGGGGGGGAAAAAGAAGGAAGAAGAAGAAGAAGAAAGAAAGGTATACTACTAGTGAGCTTGGCTTCTCTGCATCAGCTTAAGGTATTTTGCACATTTGCACCCTGCACTTTTCGAACTTTGCAAACTTGCCTCATAAACTTCTAATTTTGGCAATTTACTAACCACTCCAATATTAAATTAAATTAAATTAAATTATGCAATCATTGCTTTGGGAAAGTGCGGATAAGGTAAAAATAACTAGCTAGCCACTATAATATCAAAAGCATAACCTCACAATAAAATACATTCCAAGAAATGTAAAAATAAAAAAGTACAAAATTAAGGGTAAAATGTAGTTGGTGAAGAACAGAATAACTCACCATCTCCAAGGCTCCTCTAATTACTCCACTTAAGATGTTGCAGTAGTACAGACCTTGACAAATATCGGGAAGCTCTACAAAGTCTACCGGAGGATTATCCTCCAAAACAATACTACAGGAAGTTCCATCAGCGTCCCAATTGGTCACGGACGCAGTCACTCCCAAGAACATCGATCTTGAACCCAACCTGTTGCATAAGCACCATTAGAGTGATGAGAGCAAACCAACCAAAACTATCTCAAATCAACGTTGCTAAACATAAGTTCGAATGTAGAAAAAGGTTCGTGTGTGTGTGTGTGTGTTTTTTTTTTTTTTTTTTTTTTTTTTTTTTTGGGTGCTTTTACCCTGTGAACTTTGGTTTTGACAGATTATGTAATAACTAAAATTTTTACGGACTCATGATTTCCTTGTATGTAAAGAAACTTTAGTCTGTGCTATGTGTTTATGTGATATTTCATGAAAATCATGAATATCAATGTAAAATTCATAATTTTATCAGTATATGTTTGAGTTCTCGATTAATTAGCTACGAGACTCAATGATAGTTTGTTTAATCATGCAAGAAGCCTTTTAAGGAAAAAGGCATAAGAAAATTTTATGATTTTATATTGGTCAAAGTCTGACCAAGAAAAGTCAAAGGTATGAATATGACGGTATTGCAGTATAGCAAGCAGTATAGGAATTATACTGCAAAAAACCGTCATTACAGATAAAACAGTAAAAATAAGGGTCAAGACCGCTGTAGAAAAATCAAGCACATTATTTAGGAAAATAAGGGATTTTTGAAATTAAGTGGATAATTATGCATGAATTGGAAACCAAGTGGCTCTACCCTAGCCGGCCACTTTACAGGGACTAAAATGTAAATATTTTGTTCTTAGGGACCAAAGTGTAATTTTAAGAAAAAGTGAGGTAAGCTTCGTGGGGTAAGCATAGTGAGGTAAGCATGGTGAGGTAAGCAAGCGCTTGCTTGGTGAGCAAGTAACTTGGCCTCCATGGCACTTCAATGGCTGGCCACCTCAAGGGGGTGTTGAGCAAATATTTTGCTCTTAAGGATTAGTATGCAATTCTAAAATTAAAAATAAATCAAAAAAGAAAATAATTATCACCTATAAATAGGTGATGAGGGGTTCATTTTGGTTCAATTTATGTGTAACCACCCCAAAACTATGCCAAATTTTCACTTCACTCTTTCTCCCCCTTAGAAAGTCGAACCCCAAAGAGAAGAAAGAAAGGATTAGGGTGGTCGGATTTTTGGAGGAACCCAAAGCAAGAATAAAAGTGGATCCAAAGCTTAGAACCTATCTCTAAGCTTAAAGGTAATCTTCTAAAACCTTTGAGCTATCCAATTAAGTTTTGATTTAAGATTTATTGTGTATTCCATTGTTGGTTTGTAAGAGAATAAGCTCAATTTATTTTCTTATGCAATAGCCTAGATTAGTTAAGTTTGTGCTTAATTAGAATTACGTGGTTTTGATTTATGCATGTTGTTAATGGTATGGTTGCATGATATTAGGATTTGTATGTATGCCTTTAAGATGTTTGTTATATGTCCCAATGTGTTTAAGAAGTTGTAGGTTATGGGCTTGTATGATGTTTTGAATATGCAAACCAACTTTAAATCCTAGTTGGTGCTAGAACACCACATGGGTTGCATGTGTCGGAATAAATGTATGTCGATGGAAAATTTACATTAGAAGAGTTGCATGTTTGTCGTAGGCTCACAGTTGCGACTGTTTGAGGTAGTGTGCGCGTAGATTTTTCATAAAAATGGATTTAAAGTAAAACTGCCAGTTTCGGGTAAAACTGGGCAGCTTATTGGAAAGGCAATTTTAAGGCCCTTAGAGGCCGAATTTGGAAAAACTTAAAACATGAAAATTGTAGAAAATAGAAATTCCTAGGGGGCAATATGGACAATTTTCAAAAATAAAGCTCCAATGGCCTTTGTTTTACAAAAATCCAAACTTGGTCATGCCCAGACTTCATGCACGGCTAGGCAGGTTCAACAAGGGAAATGAGTGGGTTAGAGGCTGAACTGGGTTATGAGCAAAACACAAAAGTTGTAGGATTTTTCAAGGTCTAAAACTCTTATGAAGAAAAAATTTTCAGATTCAAAACATATTTTTAAATAAAATTAGATTTCAAAAACTGTGCAGGAAAACTGTTTACGCATCTATCTTATCATAAGCGTAAAATAACTATTTACGCATATTAATGAAAACTGTAACTTAACTTACAATTGTGACGCCCCGAACCACCCACTTGACACCCACGCGGGGCCAACCGCGCGGATGCGGGGCGCCGGAACCATCACCTTCATACATAACTTACTTTACTTTGAAAATGCGGAATAAATTTTTTTTTTTTTTTTGAAACTTCTTTTGAACATCGTTTTAAAACTTTCTTTGAACTTCACAACTTGGATTTCATTTTAAAATCTTGACTTGAAACCCATACACTAAAATTGTGCATCGTACTTTGGACATTTCATACATAATTAACTTCATACTTAACATACATGAAAAACTTCATAACTTAAACATAATGCGGAAAATATTGCGTAGTGGTATCCCACACCGCCCTTCACTTGCTACATCATCTCCAAGCCCACCAAGTAAGGCTACAAGCATTTTTATCTCTACCTGCAGTATGGAATATATCTGATGAGCTGACGCTCAGCAAGTACAAACGCGGTCTCACAAAATATTTTCATTTAAACATCTTGAAATATACTTCATCATAAAACATATGCATGAACCATTTATGTACATTTATGCATTTCTTTTCAACTTGTTCTTATCTTTCATATGGGCCCCATAGTGTGCGTATCCTTAACATATAGCGCGCCTCTAGATACAGTTAGGGTTTGCAAGGTCCCTAACTGCCCTAGGAAAACATAAGTGATTACACCCTCTCACATCAACGAGAGGGCGAATCCATAACTTTAACATAAAAATCCTCCACCTTGGGGGAGGTTGGTACGACACTTTACTTGTGTATTTTTACCAAGTGGTTTATCATTAGTGAACATACCTTATGATGTCACAAAATCATAACTTATAATGCACATGACATATTTTAACATAACATGGCCGCTTTAAAACATGGCATCGTTAAAATATGGCATTCTTTAAAATTCTTTAAAATATGGCCTCATTTAAACATAATAGCTTTAAAACATAGCATCTTAAAAGCATAACATTTCAACGTAGCATTTAAACATAGCATTTCATACTTGAACATACATTACTATTTTTCCATACCACAGGTGAGGTTTGTACTTACCTTAAGTCCTACGCTCTTGACGTAACATTCCTCACGATATCTCAACAGGTTCCTATTCCTGTTTCAATCAAAGGAAGTGTAAGATAAGGTTAACTTATCTTACCATAAATCGCGACATATGATGTTGGTATCCTAACCAACATCTATGAGCAATCCTAGATGTGTGTGTGTATGTCCCCTCTAATATCTCTTGTAAACCTGATTGGTTACTTCCTTTATCTTGGGCTTATGCTTTACTTTTTCTTGGTTCATAATCCATTGGGTTATTATCTCTTCAATAACTCTAGGTCTTAGCCCATTTCATTAATCTTGGTATCCTTTAGGGTTATATTGGGTAACCCTAAAGTCAACTCTTGGTCAACCCAAGTCAACATGTGGTCAACTAAGGTCAACCCCTTGGGTCTAACGTTGGGCTATGGGCTTAGCCCAGTAACTCGGATATAATCCCGGTTACCGTTCGTAGTCGGCTTGTTTACCCATTTTTACCTTAAAACTCCATTTCTTTATTTTTGGAAAACGTTATCTTCCAAAAACCCATTAATTTACTTGTAAAAACTCTTACTTCATAAATCTTGAAAATACTTGGCTAAAATCATCATTTTCTTTACTTCTTGGAAAAACGTAGAATTTCAATTCTAAACCTTAAAAATCCCACTTTCTTCTTGAAAAATCTCATTTTCCTTTACATATGGAAAATCCCATTTTTCTTCTTAACTTGAACACTTTGGTGAATAATCCCAAAAACTCTTGTAAAAATTCATTTTCTTAAAACGGAACTTCATAAAATTATTACGGACTGAAAATCACCATTGGAACGGTTTTCGTAGTCAAAATAACGGGTTAGAACACTTTACATTTTTTTTGAACACATTTTGTAAAACTTTGGTGCTTATATTTTCGTATTCCCTGAGCACCCTTCATAAAACCAACCCAGTTTAAAAATCTGTTCATTATCTAAAAAACTTGTCTTCACAAAAGTTGTAGCTATCGAAAAATGCTAAAACTTTAATGTTTTGCACAAAACCCAGTTCTTGCTAGATCAGTATCAGTTTTCATTTGAAACTGGTTGATCCTGAAAAACAGAGTGAAAACTGACCCCAGGGATCAGCCACGGGTTTTCATAAAAAACGATGGCCTTTGGAGCCTTATTTTGAGATTCTGTTCACGATGCTCTCTAGTAAAAGTTGTTCCGAGCAACTTTCGTGTTTTGACTTTTAACCCATTCGGCTTCTAAGGGCCTGATATTTTCACTTTCCCGAAACTGGCCAGTTTCGACTCCGAAATGGCAGTTTCGGTTGTTAATCCGGTTTTTCGTCCTAGTTCGCGGATTCTAACTCGACAGATCACATCGGGAGCTTAAACATTAAACAAGCAACATATCTAACGTCCTATGCATTCATTCTTGCCCATCCATCACACCCATGCAGCCCACAAAAACGTCCTTGGCTGCATGGTGTTCTATCCTTGCATCCATTCATCAAGCATCACATACATCTTAATCCATCAACCAAATCAGCCACTACCTTAGGGCTGATTTATGACCAAAATTTAGGGGACTTTAATAACACATCTAGCATGCATCCTATCCATTTTTTAAGCATAAAAATCATGCAAGCAACATCATAAAATAAGCCAACCAAACCCTAATCCCTATCAAGCACATACACCAAATCAAGGGCTGAAAATAAACTTGGACTTATATCCTTACAAATCCATCTTGAATGACCATAAACATGCTTGTCTTGAGCTTAAATCCAAGATTGGTTCAAGAAATTACCTTAACCCAAATTAGGGTTTTGAAAATCCCATTTTCTACTTGGCTTGCTCACCTACGGATTTGGCTCCTCCAAGGGATCCGAATCCTCCTTTATGGCTCACGGATTTTTGCAAGAAAATAGAAATCCAAGAAACTTTGGTTAGCTCTTTCTTGCTCATCAAAACCGAACCTCATGAGATGAAAAATCCAAGTTTTCTCTTACCTTTTTCCTTTCTCTCAAAGCCCACGGATTTTGGCTCCATTAGAGCACCAAAAATCTTCTCTTGGCTCATCTTGCTAGAACCGAACTCATCACATGATCTCCCTCCAAAACTTTTCCAGATTTTCTTCACCATTTTTCACTCCTCTAACCCACGGTTTGCTGCCCCAAAATGGGTCTCCATGGCTCACAAAATCTCTCTCCTTTCTCCCCTAGAACAGCCGAACACCACCAAGCACAAGCCCTCAGATTTTTTTCCAGATTTCTTCTTCTTTTCCTCCCTCTCTCTCCCACGGTTTTTCCCTTCAAAAACTGGCAGAGTTTTGGCAGCCTTTCCACAATAAAGATGGGTCTTTTGGGTGGCTAATAAAGAGGAAATGGGAAGAGTGAATGGCCGGACAAGGGAGCATGGAGAAACACACCTTTATCACTTGGGTTTTAGCTTTATCCCTCACCTTGCTTGCTCCTCATGCTACTGCCGAAAGTGATGGACGGAGTGGGGGGACAAGCAGCGGTTTTTGTGGAGAAAAGAGGAAGAGGCTAGCTTGCTTTGGTGGTATTATGATGTCACACCTTTTTCCCTTGCCTTCCCATGTGATTGCCGAAAATGGAAGAGCACAAAGTGCATGTGGGCTGCTGCCGAAAGTGATGGGAGAAATGGGGGAGGTGGGGCTGCCTTTTTGTCCGAATTTTCTGGGCATGTGGCAGCCATGTCCTCACCTTGCTTGTGCTGCCGAAAATGTGTGGAAGCAAGGGGACATGTGGCATGCAAAAAGGTTGATTACTTTTTCTTAATTCATGGCTTTACCCCATGCCTTGTTGTCCTTAATTTCTTTTCTTTCTTTTCTTCCTTGTTGTGGCCGAACTTGATGAAGCAAAAAGGGGAGAATGACTGTCTTGTGTCCGGATTTTTGGGGGAGGAGATGGCTGATTGGTTGGCCATGGGTCATTGTCATTAGCTTGGTTAGACTTGAATAGCCACTTAGTTACCAAAACCAAACCATTTTCCCTTCTTTTCCTTCTAGTTGGCCGAATATTTTGGGGGATGAAAGGGGGCATGTGGCATTCAATGGTTGGTCCAAAAAAAACTTCTAGGATCTTCTAGAAAAATCTCACATGCTTGGCTCACATAAGGCCATGTTTGGCTTACTTTTTGTTCTCCCAAATTAATTCATTTCTTTTCCTCTGTGTCACACAAATATTTCAAATATTGTGCTCCATATTTTGGTCCAAGTTCTTTCGTGTAAAATTGGACCGAAAAACTTTCTTTCTCTAATTTTTCGGAGACCTTTTTGCCCTTTAATTCTTAATTCGGTGTGCTTGATTTCTAGGGTGGTTTTTACGGCTTATTTTTGTTTTCTTGACCATAAAAGTCTTTGCAGTCTCTTCTTACAATGCATTTCATCATTTTTCGAGGTCAACATTTTTGACCCGTCCTTGGTCAAACATTGACTTTTTGGTCAACCCTTTGACTTTTGGTCAACCCTTTGACTTTTTCGGTCAAAGTTGACTTTCGTAAAATTTCATCCTTTTTCATTCTTTTTCTTTCCTTTCCGTCCTTTTTGACTCTAAATACCGTTTACCAACCTCGGCATTTTTTTTCGAGTCTCGTAGCCAGTTTAAAGAAAATTCTAACCTTGGCTAATAAAATTACGAATTTCACATGTAATTCATAATTTTTCATGAAAACATCATAAAAACACATCATGCGGACTTCTAATTTCTAAAAAAAAAGAGAAATCGTAAGTCCATGAAAATTCCGGGTATTACAACAATGATGGCGGCGATGGCAGGCAGACTGTGAAATTGTATCGTAGGAAACCGCTCTGATACCAACTCTGTAACAACCCGCCAAACACAGGCCGTTACCATACTTACATACATATGGGCCCTTTGTAATAACTTAATTATATGAAAAACAACGGAAACTTTTTTTTTTTTTATACTGTGCTAACTAGCACATACTGTAACTAAAAGAATGATATACAAATATCAAATCATCTACTTAGAAAGAACAAAAAGCGTAGCGGCATCTTTTCCCACATTTCACAGTTCTCCCTGCCACGCTCCTCCATCTTGTATCAGCAACTGCTTGCAGGTTACTTACCTACAGCATAAACGTAAGACAATGAGCTTTCGCTCAGCAAGTACAACTAACTATACCGCAACAAGCATAAAACATGATCTTCTATCATGTGCATAACATACCTTAACTTCATAACTCATAACGTAACATACACTTCTGTAACATAGCATATCTACACTTTCAACTTCTAGCATATCATGACCTTTCATACATAACATAGCGTACTCTACATACATGGCATAACATACTTTTCATACATGGCATACACTTCATCCTAACATGGCATACTTAACATGGCATCATAGCACATTGTAACACATCATGTTACCCTTAGCATATGAAAGCATAACAAATGCATAATCCGGTTATGCTCGTATTGTACTTTTCTTAACTCTTTCTGTAAGACCCGAAATTTTGAAGACTTGTAATCTCCTTGTTCATAAGGAATTAGAGTCTAATTTATGTATTTATGAAGTGTTATATGAAAAATTATGAATAATAATGAAAAATTCATAATTTTATTTAAACGATGTTCGAGTCCTCATTTAATGATTTTGAGACTCAATTAATGTTTTACGAGCCAAGAATAAGGTTTCTAAAGGAAAAAGAACGAAAAAGGATGAAATTTCACGAAAGTCAAAAGTTTGACCAAAAAGTCAACTTTGACCAAAAAGTCAAAGGATTGACCAAAAAGTCAAAGTTTGACCGTGACGGGTCACAACGTCGACTTTACAAGTATGATGAAGGAATATGAAAAGAATCTCCGAAAATGGAGTTTTATAAGCCATAAATCCACCTAGAAAAATCAAGCACACCGAAAAAGAATTAAGGGCAAAAAGGTCTCCGAAAAATTGGAGAAAGAGAGTTTCGGTCCAAATTTACATGGAATAATTTTTGGACAAAAATATAAAATAAGAATGCTCATCACAGTGTTGGAAATAACTGTAGAGCGCAAAAGGAGCCGTGAAAGAACGAGACGGCCAAACAAGGCATTAAGAGAGCTAGTGGAAGGTGACATCAACCTCTTGACATCACCCTCCACCAACCCAAGGCTACACATGTGGACTCCCCCATTTTCTTATAAAAAAATTCGGCAACTAGAAGAAAAGAAAGAAAAAGAGATTGGTTAGTTGGAAACCAATAGGAACTTGAAAGCCAACCAAGTCAAGGACACATGCCCATGCTTGTGACCTCATTCTTCACTAACCAAAGATTGAGCTTGTCCTCCCTCTCCCCATATTCGGCTGCCCCATGAAAGAAAGAAAGAAAAGAAAAGCAAAGGGGGGGACAAGAAGGTATGGCATAAAGCCATAAAATAAGGACCCAAAAGGTGGGTTAAGTATTAGATTTTTCTAGAAGCTTTCTTGAGCCAACCATGGGCTGCCACCTACCCATTTTCTCTCCACCAAATTCGGCCACTCAACCCCCCAATATCCCTCTTGGATTCGGCTTCAATGAAGGAAGGAAAAGAGACAAGACTTAAAGCCCAAAATCAAGGAAAAGGATTGAATAACTCTTGTCCATCAAGTCCCCTCACTCTAGTCATTTTTGGTTGAACAAAAATGAGTCAAACCCATGCCTTTCCACCCCCAAAAATCCGGCTGCTCAACCCTCTCCCACTCCCTTAATTTCGGCTGCACAAGGGACAAGAAAGGACTTGACACAAAGCCTTGAATCAAGGGCAAGAAACCAACCACTAAGTCACATCACAAGTCCTCCCTTTCCTTGTGCCTTTTGTGGGAAAAAGAGAGCCAAAAACTCTCATTCTTCCTTGTGATACTCGGCAGCAAGAGGAAGAGAGAGAGAGAGAGAGATTCAAAAAGTTTTGGATTCCCATTCCAAAGGGTGCACGGTTTTGAGAGGAAGAGAGAGAGATTGGAAAAATTTTCTTGTGAGCTTTTGGAGTGTTGGCCGAGCAAGAGGAAGAGGAACAAGGGGTGAGTGAAACTTGGAGAATTTTTGGTTCAAGAGGTTCGGATTGGAGTGGTCTAGCAAGGAACCAAGAAGAAAAATTTTGGTGCATCTTTTTGGTACCAAAACCGTGAGCAACCAAGAGCAACCAAGAGCAAGAAGAGTTTGAGAAAATTTAGTGGATTTCTCCAAGACTTAACCAAACAAGGAAGAGAAGAAAAAGGTAAGAAAAACTTGGTTTTTCTTCATACGATTTTCGGTTTTTGGTTAGAAGCAATAAGAGCTAACAACAAAAATTTTTGGATGCACTTTTCATGAAGAAACCGTGGGCTAAGAGCAAGCCAAGGAAGGAAAGAAATCTTTGGATTTTCAAAACTCTAACTTGGGTTGAGGTAAAATCTCCTAAACCACCTTGAATCTAAGCTTTATTTAAGTGTTTTTGATGTTGATTCAAGTGGTTTGTAAGGACATAAGTCCATTTAATTTTCTGCCCTCATCTATGGTGTGTGTGTGCTTTATAAGGTTTGGTTGGTTGGCTGATTTTTATGCTTGATTTCTTTAAAAATTTGTGCTTGAAAATGATGGATTTTTCATGCTAGAAGATAGGTTGTATGTCCCATAAGTTTAGGCCAAAAATCTGCCCTTGGCAGCCAAGAGAGCTTGCTAGACTTAGGGATGGATTTTGTGTGATGGTATGTGATGATGCATGAGTTAGAACCATGTAACCCTAATCTTTTTAATTTTCGGATTTGGGGTTGCATGAGTAGATAAGATGGATTTATGGGTTGTAATGGGACGTTAGAAGCGCTGCTTGATGATGTCTAAGCTCCCGATGTGATCGGTCGAGATAGATTCCGCGAATAGGACGTAAACCGAAGAGAGGAACCGAAACTGCCAATTCGGATTCGAATCTGGCCAGTTTCGGGAAAGGGTAATTTCAAGGCCCTTAGAGGTCGAATGTGTGATATCTGGTTTTTCATGCTACCAATTCTTTGTAAAGAATTAAACATGTGCAGTTTATGCAATTTTATGAAAAAGTTCAGTTCAGAACTTTCATGTGTGAATTATGGGTTTTTATAGCTTAAAAAGACTCAAAACTGATATTTCGGACGATAAGGAGTGAAAACTGATCATTTTATGAAAAGTTAAAATTTTGACCGAAAAGTCAACCGTTGACCCGAAAAGTCAACGTTTGAACAAAATGGTCGAAATTGAGAATCATGAATTTTAAGATCAGCTTTTCACGAAAAATATCGCAGAAACTCATTTTTATTAACAGATAATGAAAATGAGACTCCGGAAATCCTATTTAAGAATCCGGCGATTTTATTGAGTTCATAGGGCAAAAAGGGTTTGAGAAAACAAGAAAAAGATTTTTCGACCCGATTTTCCGACGGCACGTTAAAAATCCAAAAACTGTAAAATAATATTTACAGTATTGGAATTTAAATTTTTGAACTCGACGTTTCACGATTTTCAGTCAAAAACTCAGTTTTGGTTCAAGAAAAGTCTAGAACAAGCTTTGTTCTTATCTCTTTGGTGTGGTGGCCCTATCAAGAGGTGACATGTGTCCAAGACAACTCATATCTTGTTGTCTTCCACCCCTAGTTGCCGCCCATCTCTCATGGAAACAAGGCCAAAGTTTCAAAACTTTAGGGGCCAAAGTTGAATTTTCCAAAGCTCTTCAAGAGGTCTATAAATAGCCATCCTCTCTAATTCATTTTATTCACAAAACCAAGCAAAACTCTTGCCTTTTTTCTTCAAGAAATCCGAGAGAGAGAGAGAGAGCAAGGGAGTTCAGAAATTTTGTGAGCCAAACCACCATTTCCACCTTCGGGTAGACTAGGAGCCGAGAGGGAGAGGAAGAAAAAAATTTCTGGCCAGCCAAATCAGCTCTTGGCCGTGGGTTTTGGTGCAGGGAAACCGAGAGGAAAGGCTGAAAATTTTTTGGGAAATTTAGGGCCAAAGGTTCGGGTGTGTTAGCCGAGCCATAGGAGTGAACCAAGGTGAGCTTGGGTGAGCTTTTGGAGGCTTGTTGGTGCCTCTAGTGTGCTCTCGGGTTTGTGCAAGGGAGCAGGAAAAATTTTTCCAGCTTGGGCAGCCAGCCCTTGTGTGGCCGAGGGAAGTGAGGAACCAGCCCTAGGGACCATCGGCTTGGTGCTTGGTGCGCCAAGGAGGACCAGCCGTGAGGTAGAACCAAGGGGCAGCCAAGGAGCCATTTCGGTTTGTCCAAACCCCAAGGGCCGAAACCCACACTAGTTGAGGTATAATTCTGAAATTTTTCTCAAGCTTTTAAATTGGTTTTTAAGCTTTGATTTACATGTATTTTGTGCCAAAAATTTGTAAGGGCATAAGCCCATTGCATGAGGTTAATTTCTGCCCTATGTGCATGTGTGTGCCGTGTGTGTGTGCTAGCGTGGCCGAGTGGCTTGTGTGGTGTGTGCATGAATTTTTGAGCTCGGTTTGGTGCTTGAATTTGTTAGATGGCATGCTAGGGTTTATTTAGGGCTTTATGTCCCCAATAGGTCAGATTTATTGATGCTTGTATGCCACGGATTTTATGATGTTAGGTTGCTAGAAATTATGTTGTATGCATGCTAGTAGACCGTGCAGCCCTAGGCAATTTAGGCTTGGTTTGACGGGTTGCACGAGCACGTGGGTTGGCTTAGTTAGCCGTAAGGGAACGTTAGACGCGCTGCCTGCCATGAACCTAACTCCCGCAGTGGGCGGTCGAGCTAGAACCAACGTCTTAGGCCGTAACAAGCAATGTAAAAACCGAAACTGTCTCTCGGGTTCCCAGGAGACAGCCTCGGTAAAACGTCCCAGTTGGCTGATAGAGGCCGAATTGGCCAAAACGTAAAACACGAAAGTTGTAGACTAGGGTGTTTCCTAGGGGGCTACGCGGGCACTTTGCCAAAATAAGGCTCCAAAGGCCTACTTTTCCAAGAAAAACCGTAGGTGGGTCAGAAGACCCATTTTTGTGTTAAGCTCGGTTTTGATTTAAAACTGACACCAAATGGTAAGGAATCAGAAAATGTGTAAAACACAAAAGTTTTAGAACTCTTCGAGGGCTAGAACTTTCGTGAAGAAAGCCTTTTCAAATTCAAAACGGATTTTTAACTATAATCTAAAATCTGAAAACGGTGCAGGATTCAACAAAATCCTGTACACGAATTTTGTAGAACCAACTTAGGAAAATTGATTTTCGGACATAACACGTTATTTTAAGCACGGAAACTGTCCCAAAAGCAGTTTCCGACCCTCGACCATTTTATGAAAATATAGGCCAAGATTCATGAAAATTTTATGAAGTAAGTTAAGAAAAATTAAGTTTTAAGCTAAGTGTTATGAAAAGGATTTTCAAGTCAAGTTTTCAAAGAAAAGAGATTTTTAAGTTACGTTTTGAACGAAAAGTGTAGAACGTATGGTAGCCGGGATTCAGCTCCCGAGTTACCGGGCTTCGCCCCAAAGCCCAGAGTTGACCCGACAGGGTTGACTTTAGCTCACAAAATGGTTGACTTCGGTTGACCGACAAGATAACAAGTTTATACACAGGCCCAAGGGTAGGTGTTCGACCTAACCCGATGTTTTCTAAATGGGCTAAGTATACAACACGATTTTTCAAAATAACCCTAAGGGTTACAAGAGGCTCTACGTTAGGGGGACATATAGCCGAAAACCCGTAAAAATGTTGGTTAGTACCAACATACGAAAGAGATGAATTTGAGGACTGATGTACAACTTTCTATCAAGCAGGAGGAGTTCTGCAGCAGAGACTGGACAAGATCTGCGTAACAACTAAGTATAGACGGTAAGTACAACACCGTCTACAGCACAAGCTAACAGGATTAGACTCGTTGATGTGCTATTTGTTATATGCTATGTATCATATGTAACATGAAAAATGACTAAGTGTGTAGACATATGCTAAGTCAAGATAAGTAAGAAGCTAAGTAGAAAGATGACATCAGAAGTGTATGTTCACACGTAAACAAGGTTAAGTAAGAAATTAAGAGCCGTGTCGTTCCACCCGCACCAGGTCGGGTTGGACTGTGGATTGAACTGGAATTGGTCTGGCCGCCCCAGACAATCCATAGTCGCGCGCCGGCTACGAACACGTAGACTAAGGGCCCATAAGATATAATGAAAGATAATGAAGCATAAGATGACCTATGCATGCTAAGTGTTATATGTATGCTATGTATGCTATGTATGTTATGTATGCTATGTATGCTATGTATGCCATGTTAAGTAGTATGCCATGTATATGCTATGTTATGTTACATGTCATGTTAGGTTATTGTGTGTTAAATATTACATTGTTGTTATTTGTTTTACGGCCTAGGAGTTGTACTTACTGGGCTTTAAGCTCACGGTTTTGAGTTTGTGCTGTAGGTAAGTCGCCTGTCAGCTGATCTTGATGCGGTGGGGAGTAGCGGGTCAAGCAATGTAAAATCGTGGTATATGGAGCCGCTACGCATTTTTGTGTGGTATATACTTATAAAAGACAAAATACTTTTTATAAGTAGTAATTAGTATGTTATGCACAGAAACAGTATTTTGAGTTATGTACATAGTTTTGTGTACTATAAAAAAAAAAAAATCCGCTGTGTTTTTACAAGCTAAGTAAGTAAGTTTATGTTACGAATGTATGTATGCAAGCACGGGTAACGGCCTACGCTAGGTGGGGCGTTACAAGAGTTGGTATCAGAGCGGTTTCCTCGCGACACGATTTTACAGTTGCCTGACACCGCCTCCACCATTGCAAGTAAGTTTAGATTTAATTGCTTATGTATTGTTTTATGTATGTGTTTTATGATTTATATGCTATGATATGGAGTAGACGCGGCACTATGGATCCACAGCAAGTCAAGAGGGATCGAGACGCGGTGGTGGCCTTCTATCGATCGCAGCCGGCATATTTTGATAGCACCCGACGCTCGATGTCCGTAGAGACATGGTTACACGATATGAAGCAGATCTTTACGATGTGCCATATAGAGGAGCACCTACAGGTTACGCTCGCCAGCAGATGTTTGAGCGGCGACGCCAGGATTTGGTGGGCTACGCTAGGAGAGCCACAGCTGCCCAGTCGCACATGGGCACACTTCTACGCAGTGGTGATGACCCGGTATGGACCACTGCCAGTCAGGGGACCGGGAGAGCCAGTCCGCGACCCCGCCATCTATAGAGACATGAGACAGGCTCGATATCAGAGACTGTCTCAGGATTGGCACGCGTACCCGGGGGAGACGATGAGCCACTATTGTTGGAGGTTTCAGGAGATGATGCTTCCCCATATTCCTCAGGATTTGGCCGATCATGAGCTCCAGGCGTTGATGCTCCTCCGGAACGGTATACCACAGCATGTTCGGCAGTTTGTTCCGACACCGACCAGCCAGATGGTCCTCGGTAGTTTTTACGACGATATACTGGAGGCGGAGACGAAGGCCCAGGCAGCGCCTGCAGCCGAGCACGTGGCCGAGGGCCAGGCTCCGGGCACGGATGATGAGGATGAGGACCCTCAGTACGAGGTAGGGCCTTTGGAAGAGGACCCGATACCTGAGGCACCTGCTCTAGCTGATGTAGACGCGATAGATGCCGATGATGACTCGGAAGACGATTGCGTACCTATAGAGCCGCCAGAGCACGAGGATCCACCAGTCATCGTTCTGTCTAGCGATGACGAGGCCGATATGGATGACGAGGACGCATACGATGAGTGGGAGGATCCCGAGGAGATTCCCTTTGACGATCCCGACGAGGATGCACCTGATCCGGTGATAGTACTGTCCGATTCAGATACCTCGGTCAGCACCGTTGACGACACCGACTAGGTTAGGTCGATTTTGTATTTTCTTTTGTTAGGACCGTTTATATAGTTCTTTTGTATTCGGTGATTAGGTTGTATATATATGTAGGATGGCAAGTGGTAGCCACTTCCATCCGAAACTCTGTCCGTTTTAATGTAAAAATATGTACATTATGTTGTATATATGACAGTAAGAAGTTTGTACAGTATGTACTTTTGACATGATATGTACCTTTAGTTTTGTACTAAAAGGGACCGTGCGAATCACGGGATATATGACAAGTTATGTTATGATGAAATGATATGTTAAGTACTTATGTGTTATAATGATACGTTAAGTTAAGTATGTATGTGCTATGATAATGCTATTATGTTATGATATGATATGTATGTTTATATGATGTCATGAATGCAGTGCATGATAAGATGATATGTTAAGTTTGTTATAGGAAGAAAGAATATTGTTAATATTTCTTTTTCCTATATTAGGATTATAAAGATGATTCGTACAAGATGTAACACCTCTGCTGATGCACCAGAAGATCCGCCCAGCCGGATATGATAACGTTGATGATGGATTTACAACGACAGCTGCAAGAGCAGCAGCAAGAGATTGCAAGATTTAGAGAACAGTTAGAGCGGATGAACCAAGCTCCGCAGGTTCAAGCGGCACCACAGCCGGTTCCGCCAGTACCGCCAGTGGTACCTCCGGTACCAAATGCTAATGTGCAGCCAGAGGCCCCGCCAGCAGTACCTCAACCTGCAGAAGTACCCGTGGCACCAGCCGCCATGCCAGCAAATCCACCAGCGGTTCGGGAAGACATGTTATACGAGCGCTTTAGACGCATGAGGCTCCTGAGTTCGAGGCATCTACTGACCCGATTGCTGCAGACAATTGGCTTATTGATATTCAGGTTATTCTGAATTTCATGAGGCTTACTGAGCAGGAGAAAGTCTTATGTGCCTCCTTCGCGCTCAAGAAGGATGCAAGGCACTGGTGGACAACAGTAGAGGCACGAAGAGATGTGATGGCCATGACCTGGCAGGACTTTGTTCATGAGTTCCACACCATGTACTACAACAGAGAAGTCCTTGCAGTGCAGCAGGATGAATTTACGAACTTTAGGCAGGGATCACTGTCAGTAATGGACGCAGTAAAGAGATTTGAGCAGTTGGCCCGTTTATGCCCCAAATTGGTACCGAATGAGGAAGAGAAAGTTCGGTTGATGATGAGAATGTTTCGTACTGATATTGCGAAACTAGTCAGCACCGGCAACAGTCCCCCAGAGACGGTGTCAGAATGTGTCAGCAGGGCTGTTAGGGCTGAGTACTGGATAAACCGGGATAAAGAAGCAAGGCCCAGATCTTTAAAACCCGGAAAGAGGAAAAAGCTGCAGCTAAGACCAACCAACCCCGCCAGGGTACAGAAGCCAACACAAAGGGTCAAGCAAGTGGCTCTGGCCAAAGTCCCAAACAGTCTGGGAAGAACAAAAGGAAAGGAAACTTTAATGGCCAGGGACAGCAGAAGAATTTTCCGCAGAAGAAGAACAACCGAGGAAACGACGGTAACAATGTCACTTATCCTATTTGTGACACCTGCGGAAAGAAGCACCCTGGAGTGTGTAGAAAAGGGTCAAATGCCTGCTACCTTTGTGGCAAAGAGGGACATTTTGCCAAGAATTGCCCTCAGAACAATCAGAACCCCCAACCCCAACATCAGAATCAGCAGCAGCAATACCAGAACCGCAACTCCAACCAGAGACAGATTCATGCGGCACAGGCTAGGCTGGAGGGACCAGCAGTGATTCAAGGCAGAATAGAAGCCCCAGAACCTCTAGCCCGGATCTATGCTTATACAAAAGGGGATGCGGAGGCAGGGACGTCACACGTGGTGACAGGTCAGATTTCTATCACCACCTATGATATCATTGCCTTATTTGATTCCGGTGCAACGCAGTCGTTTATATCCCTAGAATTTGCCCAGAAGCTAGGAAGCAGTGTTAAGATAGTAGAACAGCCTTTCAATGCTTCTTTACCATCCGGTGAAATTTTGTGGTCCAACTTCTGGATCCAAAATGTTCCCATCAGAATAAATGGCAGAGAATTAATTGCAGATCTCATCGCAATCAAACTTCATGATTTCGATGTGATCTTGGGGATGGACTTTTTGGGAAGATATAACGCTAGGATCGATTGCCGGAGACGCCGCATTTCGTTCAGCCTCGATGGGAAGGATGAGTTTAATTTCCAGGGGCAACCTAGAAATTCCACCACCAAGTTGGTGTCCGCCATAAGGGCCTGGAAAATGTTAGCTAATGGGTGTCAAGGATATTTAGCTAACATGGTGGATAGGAATCAAGAGAAAGAGTTGATGCCGGGAGATGTTCCTATTATCAGGGAATATGTGGACGTATTCCCAGAAGAGTTACCAGGATTGCCTCCAGAGCGAGAGATTTCCTTCGAAATCGAATTGATACCCGGAGCTGCACCGGTATCAAAAGCTCCATACAGGATGGCACCCGCAGAGCTCAGGGAACTGCAAGTGCAACTACAAGAATTGTTGGACAAAGGGTTCATCAAGCAGAGCCATTCCCCATGGGGAGCACCTGTCCTGTTTGTGAAGAAGAAGGATGGATCGTTGCGGATGTGCATAGACTACAGGGAGTTGAACAAGATCACCATCAAGAACAAATATCCTCTCCCAAGGATAGACGATCTGTTCGACCAGCTCAGGGGAGCCACAGTCTTCTCAAAGATTGACCTACGTTCAGGTTACCATCAGCTGCGAATCAAGGAGTCAGATGTCTCGAAAACGGCCTTCAGGACTCGTTATGGGCACTACGAGTTTTTGGTTATGCCCTTTGGATTGACGAATGCCCCAGCTGCATTTATGGATCTGATGAACCGAGTATTCAGGGACTACTTGGATAAGTTTGTGATCGTTTTCATCGATGACATCCTGATATACTCGAGGTCCCAGGAAGAACATGAGCAGCACCTGAGACTGGTGATGGAGATGTTAAGACAGCATCAATTGTATGCCAAATTCACGAAGTGTGAATTCTGGCTGGAGAAAGTCCACTTTTTGGGACACGTGGTGACGAAGGAAGGAATCTCTGTAGATCCAACTAAGGTGGAAGCAGTTAGCTCATGGCCAGCACCCAGGAATGTTACGGAAGTCAGAAGTTTTCTTGGGTTGGCAGGATACTACAGGAGATTTGTAGAAGGATTTTCAAAGATTGCAGCACCTCTTACAGCTCTCACTCGGAAGGAGAAGAAGTACGAGTGGACCCAGAAGTGTGAAGAAAACTTCCAAGAGCTTAAGAGGAAATTGACGAGCGCGCCCGTGCTAATTATTCCTGATGTGGAAGCAGGAAATTTTGTGATATACAGTGACGCTTCCAAGAACGGGCTCGGAGCTGTGTTAATGCAGAACGGGAGGGTAGTGGCTTATGCATCCCGACAGCTGAAGAACCATGAGAGGAACTACCCTACCCATGACTTGGAATTAGCTGCCGTAGTCTTCGCCCTGAAGATATGGAGACACTATCTATATGGGAACAAGTGTGAGATCTACACTGACCACCAGAGTCTCAAGTATATTTTTACTCAAAAGGAGTTAAATATGAGGCAAAGACGGTGGTTAGAACTGGTCAAGGACTACGACTGTGAAATCCTATACCATCCTGGTAAGGCAAACAGGGTGGCAGACGCACTAAGTCGGAAGTCAGTAGGCATGCTGATGTCTATTGGAGCACTTCCTAAGCCCTTACAAAAGGAGATTGTGGATTTCAACCTTGAAATGATAACGGGGAGATTGTCTTCGCTTATTCTCAAGTCTGATCTGCTAGACGTCATCAAGGCACACCAAGAAAATGACTCTTCACTGTTGAAAGCCAGACTTTTTAGTGAGAAGGGTAACGAATTCAGAACATCTGATGACGGCATACTCCATTTTAGAGGGAGAATCTGCGTTCCTGACGTGAAGAATTTGAAGGAACGGATAATGTCGGAGGCACACCAAACACCGTATTCAGTACATCCAGGAGCTTGCAAGATGTACAAGGATCTTAAAGAGACCTACTGGTGGCCAAACATGAAGAACCAGGTAGCAGAATATGTGTCAAAGTGCCTAACTTGTCAGAAAGTTAAGGCCGAACACCGACTTCCAGGAGGAGAATTGCAAAAGATCGAGCTTCCGGAATGGAAATGGGAACAAATCACAATGGACTTTGTAGTCGGACTGCCCAGAACCTCGAGCGGAAACGACACGATTTGGGTCATTGTGGATCGTTTGACCAAATCGGCGCACTTTATTGCGATTAAAGCCACTCACTCAGTAGAGAAATTAGCAGGAATTTACGTGGCTCAAGTTGTCAAATATCACGGAATCCCAAAATCGATCATTTCTGATCGTGATGGGCGTTTCACGTCGCGGTTTTGGATGAGTGTTCACGCTGCAATGGGGTCAAGACTGAAGTTCAGTACTGCTTTTCACCCCCAAACCGACGAACAGTCCGAGAGAACCATACAGACCTTAGAAGACATGTTGAGGTCATGCGTCCTAGATTTCAAGGGAAATTGGGATGAAAAGCTACCATGGATAGAATTCTCCTACAACAACAGCTACCATGCCTCAATAGGGATGGCTCCGTTCGAAGCTTTGTATGGAAGGAAGTGCCGATCGCCGATTCACTGGCAAGAAGTCGGGCAGAAACAGCTGCAGACCACAGACTTCATAGAAAAGACCTCCGAAGACATCAAGAAGATCAAGCAAAGACTTGATATAGCCTTTAGCAGACAGAAGAGCTATGCAGATAAACGCCGACGACCGCTGGAATTCCAAGTAGGGGATGCTGTTTTCATCAAGATTGCTCCAATGAAAGGAGTAATGCGGTTCGGTAAAAAGGGAAAACTCAGTCCAAGGTATACAGGACCATTTAAGATTCTCGAGAGGATTGGAAAAGTCGCGTATAGGCTCGCTTTACCGCCAGAATTAGCCTCAATGCACGACGTATTCCATGTTTCGATGCTGAAAAAGTATGTTCCCGATCCTTCTCACGTGCTTAGCCAGGAACCAGTGGAGGTTCAGACAGATCTGACGTATGAAGAAAAGCCTGTCAGAATTCTCGATAGAGAAAATAAGGTCTTGAGGAATAGGGTTATACCTATGGTTAAGGTTTTGTGGCGAAACCATAAGGTCGAAGAGGCGACATGGGAGCCAGAAGTTGCGATGAAGAAAGACTACCCTGAATTGTTCTAATTTTCGAGGACGAAAATTTTTAAGGAGGGTAGATTGTGATATCTGGTTTTTCATGCTACCAATTCTTTGTAAAGAATTAAACATGTGCAGTTTATGCAATTTTATGAAAAAGTTCAGTTCAGAACTTTCATGTGTGAATTATGGGTTTTTATAGCTTAAAAAGACTCAAAACTGATATTTCGGACGATAAGGAGTGAAAACTGATCATTTTATGAAAAGTTAAAATTTTGACCGAAAAGTCAACCGTTGACCCGAAAAGTCAACGTTTGAACAAAATGGTCGAAATTGAGAATCATGAATTTTAAGATCAGCTTTTCACGAAAAATATCGCAGAAACTCATTTTTATTAACAGATAATGAAAATGAGACTCCGGAAATCCTATTTAAGAATCCGGCGATTTTATTGAGTTCATAGGGCAAAAAGGGTTTGAGAAAACAAGAAAAAGATTTTTCGACCCGATTTTCCGACGGCACGTTAAAAATCCAAAAACTGTAAAATAATATTTACAGTATTGGAATTTAAATTTTTGAACTCGACGTTTCACGATTTTCAGTCAAAAACTCAGTTTTGGTTCAAGAAAAGTCTAGAACAAGCTTTGTTCTTATCTCTTTGGTGTGGTGGCCCTATCAAGAGGTGACATGTGTCCAAGACAACTCATATCTTGTTGTCTTCCACCCCTAGTTGCCGCCCATCTCTCATGGAAACAAGGCCAAAGTTTCAAAACTTTAGGGGCCAAAGTTGAATTTTCCAAAGCTCTTCAAGAGGTCTATAAATAGCCATCCTCTCTAATTCATTTTATTCACAAAACCAAGCAAAACTCTTGCCTTTTTTCTTCAAGAAATCCGAGAGAGAGAGAGAGAGCAAGGGAGTTCAGAAATTTTGTGAGCCAAACCACCATTTCCACCTTCGGGTAGACTAGGAGCCGAGAGGGAGAGGAAGAAAAAAATTTCTGGCCAGCCAAATCAGCTCTTGGCCGTGGGTTTTGGTGCAGGGAAACCGAGAGGAAAGGCTGAAAATTTTTTGGGAAATTTAGGGCCAAAGGTTCGGGTGTGTTAGCCGAGCCATAGGAGTGAACCAAGGTGAGCTTGGGTGAGCTTTTGGAGGCTTGTTGGTGCCTCTAGTGTGCTCTCGGGTTTGTGCAAGGGAGCAGGAAAAATTTTTCCAGCTTGGGCAGCCAGCCCTTGTGTGGCCGAGGGAAGTGAGGAACCAGCCCTAGGGACCATCGGCTTGGTGCTTGGTGCGCCAAGGAGGACCAGCCGTGAGGTAGAACCAAGGGGCAGCCAAGGAGCCATTTCGGTTTGTCCAAACCCCAAGGGCCGAAACCCACACTAGTTGAGGTATAATTCTGAAATTTTTCTCAAGCTTTTAAATTGGTTTTTAAGCTTTGATTTACATGTATTTTGTGCCAAAAATTTGTAAGGGCATAAGCCCATTGCATGAGGTTAATTTCTGCCCTATGTGCATGTGTGTGCCGTGTGTGTGTGCTAGCGTGGCCGAGTGGCTTGTGTGGTGTGTGCATGAATTTTTGAGCTCGGTTTGGTGCTTGAATTTGTTAGATGGCATGCTAGGGTTTATTTAGGGCTTTATGTCCCCAATAGGTCAGATTTATTGATGCTTGTATGCCACGGATTTTATGATGTTAGGTTGCTAGAAATTATGTTGTATGCATGCTAGTAGACCGTGCAGCCCTAGGCAATTTAGGCTTGGTTTGACGGGTTGCACGAGCACGTGGGTTGGCTTAGTTAGCCGTAAGGGAACGTTAGACGCGCTGCCTGCCATGAACCTAACTCCCGCAGTGGGCGGTCGAGCTAGAACCAACGTCTTAGGCCGTAACAAGCAATGTAAAAACCGAAACTGTCTCTCGGGTTCCCAGGAGACAGCCTCGGTAAAACGTCCCAGTTGGCTGATAGAGGCCGAATTGGCCAAAACGTAAAACACGAAAGTTGTAGACTAGGGTGTTTCCTAGGGGGCTGCGCGGGCACTTTGCCAAAATAAGGCTCCAAAGGCCTACTTTTCCAAGAAAAACCGTAGGTGGGTCAGAAGACCCATTTTTGTGTTAAGCTCGGTTTTGATTTAAAACTGACACCAAATGGTAAGGAATCAGAAAATGTGTAAAACACAAAAGTTTTAGAACTCTTCGAGGGCTAGAACTTTCGTGAAGAAAGCCTTTTCAAATTCAAAACAGATTTTTAACTATAATCTAAAATCTGAAAACGGTGCAGGATTCAACAAAATCCTGTACACGAATTTTGTAGAACCAACTTAGGAAAATTGATTTTCGGACATAACACGTTATTTTAAGCACGGAAACTGTCCCAAAAGCAGTTTCCGACCCTCGACCATTTTATGAAAATATAGGCCAAGATTCATGAAAATTTTATGAAGTAAGTTAAGAAAAATTAAGTTTTAAGCTAAGTGTTATGAAAAGGATTTTCAAGTCAAGTTTTCAAAGAAAAGAGATTTTTAAGTTACGTTTTGAACGAAAAGTGTAGAACGTATGGTAGCCGGGATTCAGCTCCCGAGTTACCGGGCTTCGCCCCAAAGCCCAGAGTTGACCCGACAGGGTTGACTTTAGCTCACAAAATGGTTGACTTCGGTTGACCGACAAGATAACAAGTTTATACACAGGCCCAAGGGTAGGTGTTCGACCTAACCCGATGTTTTCTAAATGGGCTAAGTATACAACACGATTTTTCAAAATAACCCTAAGGGTTACAAGAGGCTCTACGTTAGGGGGACATATAGCCGAAAACCCGTAAAAATGTTGGTTAGTACCAACATACGAAAGAGATGAATTTGAGGACTGATGTACAACTTTCTATCAAGCAGGAGGAGTTCTGCAGCAGAGACTGGACAAGGATCTGCGTAACAACTAAGTATAGACGGTAAGTACAACACCGTCTACAGCACAAGCTAACAGGATTAGACTCGTTGATGTGCTATTTGTTATATGCTATGTATCATGTATGTAACATGAAAAATGACTAAGTGTGTAGACATATGCTAAGTCAAGATAAGTAAGAAGCTAAGTAGAAAGATGACATCAGAAGTGTATGTTCGCACGTAAACAAGGTTAAGTAAGAAATTAAGAGCCGTGTCGTTCCACCCGCACCAGGTCGGGTTGGACTGTGGATTGAATTGGAATTGGTCTGGCCGCCCCAGACAATCCATAGTCGCGCGCCGGATACGAACACGTAGACTAAGGGCCCATAAGATATAATGAAAGATAATGAAGCATAAGATGACCTATGCATGCTAAGTGTTATATGTATGCTATGTATGCTATGTATGTTATGTATGCTATGTATGCTATGTATGCCATGTTAAGTAGTATGCCATGTATATGCTATGTTATGTTACATGTCATGTTAGGTTATTGTGTGTTAAATATTACATTGTTGTTATTTGTTTTACGGCCTAGGAGTTGTACTTACTGGGCTTTAAGCTCACGGTTTTGAGTTTGTGCTGTAGGTAAGTCGCCTGTCAGCTGATCTTGATGCGGTGGGGAGTAGCGGGTCAAGCAATGTAAAATCGTGGTATATGGAGCCGCTACGCATTTTTGTGTGGTATATACTTATAAAAGACAAAATACTTTTTATAAGTAGTAATTAGTATGTTATGCACAGAAACAATATTTTGAGTTATGTACATAGTTTTGTGTACTATAAAAAAAAAAAAAAATCCGCTGTGTTTTTACAAGCTAAGTAAGTAAGTTTATGTTACGAATGTATGTATGCAAGCACGGGTAACGGCCTACGCTAGGTGGGGCGTTACAGAATGAGGTAAAACTCAAAACACAAAAGTTGTTCGGAACAACTTTTCCTAGAGGACAGCGCGGACAAAATCTCGAAATAAGGCTCCAAAGGCCTCCGTTTTACCTGAAACCCGTGGCTGAACCCTGGGACGTTCTCCACACAGTTTTTCAGAGTTAACCCGTTTCAAATAAAAACTGGTACTGATCTAGGCCGAACTAGATTTTGTGCAAAACATGAAAGTTCTAGCATTTTTCGATAGCTACAACTTTCGTGAAGACAAGTTTTTCAGATTCCGAGCCGATTTTTAAACTGGGCGCGTTTTGTGAGAGACGCGCAGAGAGTCCGAAATCTAGCAAATGAGTCTCACGAAAATCTTTTCTAGAAAAATCATGAAGTGTTCTAAAATGGTCATTTTAGCATCGGAAACCTTTCCAAAGGCGGTTTCCGACCCCAAATGATTTGTTTCGAAAACCATGAATTTTAAGGGCTCGGGTTTGAAATTCACATTTTCCCATAAAGTAAAGAAAAAGAGGGTTTCAACCAAACATTTCCAAGTTAAAGAAAATAATGAAATTTAAGCCAATGAATTTTCTAATTAAAAAGGGTTAGAATTTTTACAAGCAAAATGAAAGATTTTTGGAAGCTAATCACACAAGATTTTCCAAGGGTTGACAAAAGGTTGACCCAAGGTTAATTAAGGTTAACCTTAAGGGTTACCCAATATAACCCTAAGGGATACCCACATGTATATTGGGCTAAGATTTAATGGGTTAAAGGAAATAACCCAATAACAAGGATGTATGAGCAAAGCCCATTAATAGAACAAGGCTCTAAACCAAAAGGTTACCTAATGTAACCTCTTAAGGATTTAATCGAAGTTCAATAAAGAATGGGGATTAAAATGACCAAGATGGATATCATGGATAGGGGACATACAACCAAAAGTAAATGTGAGTGTTGGTAGGTCGCCAACACCTTACGAAAGGATCCTGATCCTATATTTTTGGTATATCAGGAAAGTGAATTGCAGTTACCGACGATTTAAGGAACGCGATTCTAAAGATACGGCACTAGAGGTAAGTACAAACCTCACCTGCAGTATGAAAACTAGTAATTTATGTTCAAGTATGTGGTTTTCAAATATGCTGCAATATGTTATGTGCTATATCTATGAGATGCCATGTTTTATGAAAAGTGCTATTTTTGCGAAATGCCATGTTTATAAAAGGTGCTATTTTCGTAAAATGCCATGTTGATGAAAAGTGCTATTTTTGCAAAAGATTATAAAAGTGCTACATTTGCAAAATGTCATGTATATGAAAATGTCATGTTTGCCAATGCCATGAATGAAAAGAATGCCATGCCATGTTATTAATGAGATACAAAGTATGTTATCATGTAGTGACATCATATGGTATGTTCACTAAAGATAAATAACATGGTAAGAAATTACAAGTAAAGTGTCGTACCAACCTCCCCCAAGGTGGAGGATTTTTATGTTAAAATTATGGATTCGCCCTCTCGTTTATGTAAGAGGGTGTAATCACTTATGTTTCCTGGAACAGTTAGGGACTTGCAATCCCATCTAACTGTATCTAGAGGCGCGCTATATGTTAAGGGTACGTACACTAAGGGGCCCATAAGAAATATAAGAAAGTTAAAGAAATGCATAAATGGAACATAAATGGTTCATGCATATGCATATGATGATGAATGTTCTGATGATGTTTAAAATGTTTTGTGAGATTATGTTTGTGCTTACTGGGCGAAAGCTCATCAAGTTATATTTCATACTGTAGGTAAGAAACCCGCAGCTTAATGCTGGGCATTGTTGGAGCGGTGTGGCGGCAGACGAAAGCGGTATGGATACCACTACGCATAGTTTCCGTAAATCTTTTGATGTAAAGAAGTTTTTGTATATAAGCATGTATGATAAAGACAAATTATGCTTTATGGTATTTTGGAACTAAATACCTTAAGTAAACGTTTACTTAAGTAGTAATGATGTATTACTAAAGACAAATGTTTTATAAGTAAGTTTTAAAAAAAAAAATATCCCTAATTTTTAAGTAAGTAAGTAAGTAAGTAAGGTAAGGAGTGACGGCCCTACGTAGTAAAGGGGCATCACACTTTCTATCTTACTTTCTTAGCTTATCTTACTTATGGGCCCCTTACTTGAGTGTATGTACCCGGCGCGCAACTATGGAGTGGTTGGGGCGGCTAGTCCATTTCCAACTCAAACCATAGTCCAACCCGACCTCGGACGGGTGGTACGACACAGGCAAGCTTGCTTGCCATCTTGCTTACTTGTCATGTCTTACTTAATCTTATCATTCTTGTAAGATTGGGTGAACATGCTTCATGATAACATGCTTACATACTTCATAACTCAATCATCGTAACATAATGTAACATTCATCGTAAACGTACCTTGGCTTAGCTTGCATCATCACTTGGCTTCCCATAAGCGATAACTTGAACATATCATAACTCATATCATAAATACATCTATTCACATAACATAACACAAGCAACGTAGCAACACATCATACATTTACAACGCGTGGCACATCACCCTAGCATACATCTAACATACTTTGACAAGTAACAATACAAAGCCTATGCTGTAGGCGGAGTTGTACTTACCTCTCTCGCTATGTCCCACGAAATGCTGCTCCTCCTCCGAGTACAGCTGCAGGTTACTTCCTACTCGATGAAGGACATAGTTCAGTTAAACTCGTGAAATGTCGGTGTCCTAACCAACATGCTTACATGATCCTGGTTGTATGGCCCTTTGTGCATAATGTCTTACTTGGCTACACTTAGTAACTCTATGGTTAAGAATTTGTTTCTTAAAAAGGTTACATTGGGTAACCTTGTATGCTAAGCCCACAACATACCATAAGGGTTAGATTATCTTCCAACCTTGGGCTTCTTCTTTAATCCACAAATTATCGGGTTATATCCATTACCCCTATATCTTAGCTCAATTGGTATCCTTAAGGTTATACTGGGTAACCCTTAAGGTCAAACTAAGTCAAATCGTTAGTCAACCAAAGTCAACTATGGTCAACTATGGTCAATTACGGTCAACTATGGTCAACCCTCTTTGGGTCAACCTTTGAGCCTTGGGCTTGACCCAGTGACTCGGGTATAACTTCCGGTTACTACCCATAGTCGGTTGGCTTTCTAAACCTTAACTTGAAAAATCTTCTTTTCCTTAACTTGGAAAACTTGGGGAAATTAATCCCAAAACTCTTTACTTAATTCGTAAAAATCCATATTTCGAAAATGATCTTTATAAAAATCATTTAGGGCTGAAAATTGCTTTTGGAACAGTTTCCATAGTCAAAACAGTGATTTTGAGAAGAAAAACAGTTTTTTCCAAACTAGTTTTAGAAAACCCTGTGCAGGAATTTTCTGTTCACTGCACAGTGTTTGCAAAACAGTGTCAGTTTAAAGATCCAATCCGAACTTGAAAAACTTGTCTTCACAAAAGTTTTAGTTCTCAAAAAATCCTAAAACTTTCGTGTTTTATGAAAAATCTAGTTCTGCCTATATCTTTGTCAGTTTTCGTTTGAAACTTGCTGGTCGTATAAACTAGGTCTGGGCAGACCAGTCTCGGTTTTCTGTAAAAACGGAGGCCATTGGAGCCTCATTTTGGGAAATGGTCCATGCTGTCCCCTAGTAAAAACCATGTTCTACAACTTTCATGTTTTACGCTTCCCCCAATTCGGCCTCTAAAGGCCTCAAATTTCCACTTTCCCGAAACTGGCCAGTTTTGAATCCGAACTGGCAGTTTCGGTTGTTAAGTCCAGTTCACGTCCTATTTCGCGAAGTCTAACTCGACCGACAACTTCGGGAGCCTACCCAGCAAGCATGCAGCGTTTCTAACATCCCACTTATTCAATCACATCAACCCAACATGTCCATGCAATCCCTAAACCGATTGCCCTAATCCTTGGGCTGCATGGTTTCTAACTTGCATACACACATCCAAACATTCATCTCATGCCATTCTTGGCTAGCACTAGCAACCTAG
>CM046375.1:11966077-11991077 GCA_025413485.1 Ficus microcarpa
TAAATTGTTTAAAATTATAAGGGCTTCGTAATTTAAAGTGTTTAAATTTACTAAGATTTATGAAACAAGAGTTGTTTTATAAATAAAATACACTTTTACAAAATAATGAGTGAGAGTGGGTAATGTAACAATATAAACCCAAGGTCTCCACCGTTAGTACAACACCGTGAGTTTTTAGTAGTGCCTAGAGATGCTTTGATTTCATCCTTCCTACGGAAGGTGTCTATTAAATACAATACCAAGGTTGTCTTCCATGAGATAGGATTTTAAGATGTATTTTAGAATTGACTTACCCTACGGTGATAATTTCTAAGTTAAGTCTAAAAAAATATGATACGGTGGGTTACACTCATAAAGAGATAATTAAATTAATTAATTATTTTCTTGACCAAAAATTAAAGGAAATTAATAAGTATTAGAAACATGAGATATTTCGGATAATATTTATGAATTCAGAATGTCTCATTTTAATTAGCAATTATTTGACCTACCCTACGGCGGCACTTAATTATGGTGATTAAAATTCCTTAAGCTTTTATAGTAAACAGGTTTTTGTGTATTTTAACGTGTGCATTCATGTATCATATTTACTTTGCCTTTAATTTTGTTACGATATTTATGCAATTATTTATTGAAAAATATTTCTTAATTATTTTCAGCAAATATGTCAAACTCGATTTTTTCACTTCTCGCCTTTCAAGTTTTAACTAGTGAAAACTTTGTCCAATGGAAAAGTAACATGAATATTCTCCTGATAAATGAAAACTACCATTTTGTCCTTGCTTCCCGTCAATGCCTCTAAGGCTGTCTTTGACAAGTACGACCGTTGGGTTGTTGCAAACAACAAGGCCCGCTGCCACCTATTAGCGGCAATGAATGAAGTGCTTAGAGCTAAGCACGAGGCTCTTGAGACTACTAGCAAGATTATGGAATCTTTGCAAAACATGTTTGGACGCCCCTCCGATCAAGCCTGTCACGAAGCCGTGAAAGCCGTTATGAACGGAAAAATGAAGAATGGTTCTTCATTTTGTGAGCACGTCCTCAAAATGATTCATCATTTTAATGAGACTAAAATCAATGGTGCAAACATTGATGAAAAGACCTAAGTTGGCACGATCTTGGAGACACAATCTCCTACTTTCTCTAATTCAGAACAAACTACGTCATGAACCATAAGATATGTAATCTGACAGAACTTCTGAACAAGCTGTAAACCTATGAGACCCTTATCAATTATAAGGGTGGCAAGGCAAATGTTGCTAAAGCCAATGAGCTGAGGGGAAGGCTTCTTCTTCAAAGAATAAAAAGAAGAAAAACGTGGGAAATCAAAAGGGCAAAGAGAAGATCCAAAAGAAGAAGGGGAAGGCTGCTGAACCTAAACCTAAGAGAAAATGTTTCCATTGTGATCAAGACAGCCATTGGAAAAGGAACTGTAAGAAGTACCTTGATGAGCTGAAAGATAAAAAGAAACAAGGTAAATCAGATTTACTAGTCATGGAAACATGCTTAGTTGAGAATGATTTCTTAAGCTGGATTATTGATTCAGGGGCATCTAACCATGTTTGTGTTTCCTTGCAGATGCTTGAGTCATCTAGAGATCTTGAAGAGGGAGTTTTCATGATGAGAGTTGGCAGTGGGGAAAGACTATCAACGACAGCAGTAGGGACAGTGCGATTGTCATTTGATAATAATAAATGTTTTTTTTTAATAATGTTTATTTCATTCCGGATTTCAAACGGAATTTGATTTTGGTTTCAAAGTTGGTTGAACAATTTATTTCAGTTTCTTTTGAGATTGATTCTGTTTCAATTTATAAGAATGGTATGAATATTTGTTCTGGTTATGTGGATGATAGTTTATATTTTGTTAAACCAATTTCCAATAACTTACTTCAAACCGAAATGTTTAAAGTTGCTGAACCAACCCCTAAAAGAAGAAAGATTTCTAATGATAAAGATGACACATATTTGTGGCATTTAAGACTTGGTCACATTAACATAAATATGATAGAAAGACTAGTAAGTGATGGTCCTTTGAGAGAGCTAAAAGTTAGCACTCTACCAGTCTGTGAATCCTGCCTAGAAAGTAAAGGCCATTTTCGGCTAAAAGTGAAAAAGCAAAAACACCTCTAAAGATCATACATATTGATGTATGTGGCCCTTTGAATATCAAAGCTAGAGGGGGTTATGAATATTTTGTCATATTTATTAATGATTATTCAAGATATGGATATACATACCTGATGCAAAGAAAATCTAAGACTTTTGAAAAGTTCAAAGAATTTCGTACTGAAGTTGAAAAGCAGCTTAGTAAATCAATTAAAACTCTTCGGTCGGATCGAGGGGGAGAGTACCTAGATTATGAATTCAAAGACCACTTGATTGAGAACGGAATATTGTCACAGCTCATGGCACCTGGAACACCACAACAAAATGGTGTAACTGAAAGAAGAAATCGTATTTTGCTTGACATGATAAGATCAATGTTGAGCTATTCTTCTCTGCCTACCTCATTTTGGGGATATGCATTACAAACAGCTATATATATTCTAAATTTAGTTTCATCTAAGTCAATCTCTAAGACTCCCCTAGAGTTGTGGAAAGGTCGCAAACATAGTTTGAGACACATTGGCATATGGGTGTGCCCAGCACACGTGCTAAAGGGAAAGATTGGGAAGTTGGAACCTCATTCAGAGGTATGCATGTTTGTGGGCTACCCTAAAGGAACAGGAGGAGGTTTATTTTATAGCACTCAAGAAAATAAAGTATTTGTGTCAACAAATGTTACATTTCTCGAGCACAACTATATAACATATTTCAAACCCAAAAGTAAAGTGATTTTGAAAGAGTTGCTGGCTGATAAGATCGTCCCTACACCAACAACAGTTGTTGAATGACAAATAGTAGAGATCACTACTCGAGATCAAACACCACAGCCTCCATGATGTAGTGGGAGGGAAATAAAATTGCCCATCCGCTATCGTGAAGATAGAAAAACACAAGTTGCAGTCACTGATAGTAGTGATGATAATCCATTGACATATAAGATGGTAATGCGTGATTTTGATCGAGAGAAATGGAAAGAAGCCATAAAACTCGAAATGGAGTCTATGTACTCCAATTTAGTCTGGGAACTTGTAGATCTACTAGAAGGTGTTAAGCCTATTGATTGCAAATGGATCTATAAGAGAAAGAGAGGAGCCGACGAAAAAGTGAAGACTTTCAAAGCTAGGCTAGTGGCAAAGGGTTTTATCCAAAAAGAAGGAGTAGACTATCATGATACTTTTTCTCCAGTGGCCATGCTAAAATCTATCCGGATTCTCTTGTCTATTGCTGCTCATTATGATTATGAGATATGGCAAATGGATGTTAAGACGGCATTTTTGAACGGTCATCTTGAAGAAACCATTCATATGGTCCAACCAGAGGGTTTTGTGGTCAAAGGCCAAGAGCAGAAAGTCTGCAAACTGCAAAGATCCATTTATGGACTTAAGCAAGCTTCTAGATTTTGGAACAATAGATTTAACGAAGCCATAAAGTCTTACGGTTTTCAACAAAATCTGGATGAACCTTGTGTCTATAAGCAAATAAAAGGGGATAAAGTGGTCTTCTTAGTTTTTTATGTAGACGACATTCTACTCATTAGGAATGATGTAAAATCTTTATCAAAGGTAAAGAACTGGCTAGTCAGTCAATTCCAAATGAAGGATTTGGGAGAAGTAAGCTACATTCTTGGTATCCATATTATACGAGATTGCAAGAATAGACTTCTGGCATTGTCTTAAGCTTCGTACATCGATAAGGTGCTTATCAGATTTGCGATGCAAAACTCCAAAAAAGGGAACTTGCCTTCTCGACATAGAGTTCATCTTTCTAAAGAGCAGTATCCTAAAACACCGCAAGAAGAGGAGAATATGAGACGAATTCCATATGCATTGGCAGTTGGTAATCTAATGTATGCAATGTTGTATACCAGACTTGACATATGCTTTTCAGTGGGAGTGGTTAGTCGATACTAGTCGAACCCAGGATTAGATCACTGGGTGATAGTCATGCATATTCTTAAATATTTGAGAAGGACGAGAAACTATATGTTCGTATATTCTAGTGGGGATTTTATTCCTATTGGATACACAGATTCTGATTTCCAATCAGATAGAGACTCTCAGAAGTCTACCTCTGGGGCGGTGTTCACTTTGGGAAATGGAGCCATTATATGGAGGAGTATCAAGCAAACTTGTGTTGCTGATTCAACTGTAGAGGCTGAATATGTAGCAGCTTGTGAAGCAGCTAAAGAGGCAGTTTGGTTTCGCAAATTCTTGAGAGATCTTAAAGTTGTTCCATATATGTATGAGTCAATTAGACTCTATTGTGATAATAGTGGAGTAGTGTCCAATGTCAAAGAACCCAGAAATCACCACAAAGGAAAGCATATAAAGAGGAAATTTCACTTAGTGAGAGAGATTGTCAGTAGAGGAGACATTTCAGTTGAGAAGATCGCATCAATGAATAACATAGCTGATCTGTTTACCAAGACATTATCAGCTCGGAATTTTGAGCAACATCTTAAAGGGATAGGACTTAAAGACATTCCACATTTGCTTTAGGGTAAGTGGAAGATTGTTGGGATATGTGCCCATAAACAAATGAGATGTATTATTTTGCTGATTTAATTTAAGGATTCTTTCAATATTATTTTTACATGTATGTTTAGATGCTTTATAAATATCGAAAACCCTAGATTATTTAAATATGACTTTAAATATTGTGTATAAGTGTTATATATAGGAGGATAATATTTAAAGTAAAATAATCTAAATCATTCAGTAATTAAAAATTAAAGTTGGGATCTTTAATTTAAAATTATTAGCGCGGTTCATTACATTCTGAATGAAATGATCTTATCCGGATTGGTAATAATGAGATTATTGAAATGAAAGCGCTTTATATAATTTGATTATATAGGACTGGAACACGATTAATTATGAATCTCTAATAATTTCCGTTGTCATATAGAGCATTCAAAATTAATCAATTATGGTCATTTATGAATCGATCTTAATTCTGAGCAATTAATAGACTTCTATTTATTGTATCGTAATTTTTGATATATCGAGTAATGATACAAATGAATAGTGTCAAATTCTTGGTATATTGGAAATATAATATAATAAGTAGCCGAGAATATTAATATACAAGATAAAATCCATTTCTTCCTAGAGAAGTCAGATGGATGGTTCCTATAATTGTTGATTCAGGACTTGAATAATAAGAGCGTTCAATTTATAATTAGATCATAAATATATTATTCATTAGAGAATCAATGGTACTTAAAGAAAAAGATATAATTAAAGAGGTTAACGGAAAATACCTAACTTTAATTATGAACCGTTTATGGAGGAGTGTTAAATTATATTAAATACATCACCACTTTTTTTTCCCTTCAGTTCTAGCACTGCCACATCAGTTTTGTGGGACCCAACAGCATTAAATGTATGCAAATTTTCAAGTTTATCATCATCTCCCTCACATGCTCCTAAAAAACTTTCAAACCAGCATCTACAGTGTTTTAGAGAGAGAAACTGAAATCCAGAGAGAGAAAGAGTTGCAACCGGTCGAAACCGCTCGGAAATCGCCTGAAACCACCACGAAAGCCCTCTATAAATCGCTTGGAAGTCTGTGAACGTCGAAAAATCTTCAAAAACTACCCATGTCGAAAACCACGAAATTGACTGAGAAAAACATTATTCCCGAATGTTTGCTTAAAATACATAAAGTTAGTATTTTTATCTGATTTTGTAATATAAAATTTAGTGTTTTGGTTTATATAAATATTTGGGTGGTCATAACAGTTATAACCTCTCTTCATATCGTGAACAAGAGTAACAGTCACAATTGTTATAATCGGGTGGTCATAACAGTTATGACCTCTCTCCATATAGTGAAGTCATAACGGTTATGACCGCTACTCTATATAGTGAACTAGAGTAACGGTCATAACCGTTATAACCGGGTGGTCATAACGGTTATAACCGCTACTCTATATAGTGAACTAGAATAACAGTCATAACCGTTATGACCGCTACTATATATAGTGAACTAGAGTAATGGTCATAACCGTCATAACAGTTATGACCGGGTGGTCATAACGGTTATGACCGCTACTCTATATAGTGAACTAGAGTAACGGTCATAACCGTTATGACCACCCGGTCATAACCGTTACGACCGCTATTATATATAGTGAAATAGAGTAACGGTCATAACCGTTATGACCGTTCCTCTAGTTCACTATATATAGTAGCGGTCGTAACGGTTATGACCACCCGGTCATAACGGTTATGACCGTTACTCCAGTTCACTTTATAGAGTAGCGGTCATAACCGTTATGACCACCCGATCATAATGGTTATAACGGTTACTCTAGTTCACTATCTAGAGTAGCGGTTATAACCGTTATGACCACCCGGTCATAACGGTTATGACTGTTACTCTAGTTCATTATATGGAGAGAGGTCATAACTGTTATGATCATCCGGTTATAATAGTTGTGACCGTTACTCTTGTTCACGATATGGAGAGAGGTTATAACTGTTATGACCACCCAAATATTTATATAAACCAAAACACTAAATTTTATGTTACAAAATCAGATAAAAATACTAATTTTATGTATTTTAAGCAAACATTCGAGAGTAATGTTTTTCTCAGTCAATTTCGTGACTTTCGACATGGATAGTTTTTGAAGATTTTCCGACGTTCACAGACTTCCAAGTGGTTTATAAAGGGCTTTTGTGGTGGTTTCGGACGGTTTCCGAGCGGTTCCAGCTGGTTGCAACTCTTTCTCTCTCTGGATTTCAGTTTCTCTCTCTAAAACACTGTAGATGCTGGTTTGAAAGTTTTTTAGGGACATGTAAGGGAGATGAGGGTAAACTTAGAAATTTGCATACGTTTAATGCTGCTGGGTCCCACAAAACTGATGTGGCAGTGCTAGAACTGAAGGGAAAAAAAAGTGATGATGTACTTAACATAATTTATCCCATGAGTGCTATTAATAAAATTAACCCTTAATTTATATGTAGTGACTATATCAATTGGCAATTCAAATCCTTTGAATATAATTAGTTTTATAATTTTCAGAGTGCAATCCCAAATTTTTAGTGGAATAATTTGGAATTAATAATTTTGATATTTTAGTTAAGGTGTTAATTAATTGTCAAAATTAGTAGAGTTTAAAATTATAAAGTCCATAGTAACTAGGGGTGGCAATATGGGTCGTGACACGATGACACGAATCGAAAACGATACGAATTTCGCGGGTTCGGGTTGAGAAAAATAGTGGTAGTGTCGATTTCGGGTCACTCGAAATTGACACGAAAAAATTCGTGTCGTGTTCGGGTTCTACAGGTAGAACCCGAACACGACACGAATTTGTTCGTGTTAATTTCGAGTCAAATGTCGTGTCAATTTCGGGTCCAACCCGACTTCATGTCAATTTCGTGTCGCGGGTCAATTTCGTGTTGCGAGTCAATTTCGTGTCGCGTGTCAATTTCGTGTCGCGGGTCAATTTTGATTCGTATCGTGTCAACCTGTTACGGGTTCGTGTCGTGTTCGTGTCGCGGTTTCGAGTCATTTTCGTGTCACGGGTCGTGTTTGGGTTGGGGAAGAAAAAATTCGACACGGCTCTAACACGACACGAATCCGACGCGCGACACGAATTGCCACCCCTAATAGTAACTCTCAACAGCTCCATTGAATCATATGAACAATATTTTATGTTAGGTTAATTTATTAATTTAGAATTTAGAATTGAGAATTCTACGTTAATGTTCACACAACAACTTAATTGGATTAATTTGTATTTTAAATAATATGATTATTTAAAATAAATTTAAAATAGTTTTAAATTAAAAATCATACAGTGTGGTAAGGACCACTTGTAGTTGTGCACTACAGGATGGTTCACATAATATCCACAGATTGTAAATGGAATTTTGAATTTTGAGTTTTGATACATATGGAAGAGAAAAAATCGGTTATTTTATTTTAAATAGTTCAAAATAAATTTAAAAAAATTATAATTCATCAGATAATGGGAGAGAGAAAATCTCTCTCCCCCATATCCATAAAACACGCCTACTATATGGAATTAGTGGGCGTGTGCATGTTGTTCCACAAGGAGAAGTTGAATTAATTAATTAATTAATTAATTTAAAAATTTAAAAAGTAAAAAAAAAAAAGAGTGTTAGTTATTTTTCTCTGTAATACAAAAAAGATGGTACATACGATGTATATAAAAAAATGGAAGATATATTTAATTTCTTTTTGACAGAGAAAAATATATACGTAACTTTTTTTTCAGAGAGTTTCTTCTCCTCTTCTCTTTCACTTTGTCTCATGAGTTGAGAACGCAATGTGAATTAAGATTCAAGTGTGTGATCAAACCCAAATTCAGAAAAACCCACTCGTTTCCTGTTCATCGCGACCTGGAGAATGCTGAGAAAGAATCATTAGTCTTTCCGAAGGATTTGGAGTTCTCAAGAAGGTTGGTGTTTCCAAAGGATTTGGAGTTTTCAAGAAGGTTCTTGAAGGAGTTCAAGAATTTCGATTTAATCGGATAACGGTCAATTTCTAAACTTTTTTCTTAATTTATTTTATTAAATTAATATAAGCATTGTCGCCGGAAAAATATTTGAGAAAAATTTTTATATGTGGGATTTGATCTGTACCATACTTTCGTAAAATTTTAAAAACTGGTTTTCGATACCAACAGGTGATACCGACAATTATTCATTTAGACTATCAGTTAGCATGTTTTATTTTTATTTTTATTTAGTTTGTCACGAGAAGCGCTTATCAAATGTCAATAGCAGAAGTTAAAGGCAACAAGAAGAAAACAATAACAATAATAAGGACAAAAAAAAGTACTATTTGGTTTGGTCCAATAATTTAACAATGTTGGATATTGTTGTACCTTTCATTGACAAGCTTGCTTTGAGTTGGACCTGTGCATGCATGCCTATTTGCTGTTATGTCCCAATCGCCAGCATTTAAAAGGAAAGAGACTTGTTATTAAGGACCTTATAACTCCAAAACAAACAAAGAATAAAAATAAAAATAAAAACCAAAAATCAACTTCTTTTAGTATTTCGTGGGAAAGGAAACTTCCTAAAATCTTTGGAAATAATTTGAGACACTTTATATATATATATATATATATATACACCCCAATAGAGAAACTAATTGAGGGTGCATGATGGAGATCGAGGGGTGGGAGTCGAGGTGAGTTCCATATAATTTTAAGATGGCCTCATTCACATAACACCAATTTCAATAGGAGTTTTGGAGTTTTTTCTATTGAAAATGAGTAAATATAATTGAAAATAGATGTTTGGTTAAAATTTAATAATTAAAAATGAATTGTGATATTTAAAAGTATAAAAACTTAAAATAAGTTTGAAAACAACAATATGAATATTGTATTGTTACTCTCTTCGTTGTGGACATGTAGTCATAAGAATTATCTTATTTTAACTTGAAATAAGAAAGTTATAGATTTTAAAGTTTAAATTTTATGAAAATGAGAGAAAAAGATAACTTAAATTGAGGAAAGATGGAGAAGATTGTGGATAAAATTTACGCATTCTCTCCAATCTTTTAAGAGTGTGACAAAGTGTCCCTCAAATGTCCATTGGTGTCTGTTTCCTTTAATTTGAATCCCCTTCAGAATTTTTGTTTTGCTCACGTGCACATCACACAACATCTAAATGATACTAATGGCAATTCACAAGGGACACATTTCCATTTTTAGATTGTCTACTAGTTCCATATCGTTAAGTTAAGGGGCTGCTTGATGGAATGAAATCTCTTTAATTACTCTTTAATTAATTTTTGGGGATGAGTTTTACCAAAACCCACTTAACATGATATCAAAATCTGAACTATCTATGATGAGAATTGAAAGGGAACTAGGGGAGTTGAAGGAGGATGTTTGCGTGCTTAAAAAAAAATGATGTTCCGAAGTTGCTGGAGGCACAAAAATGATCATACCAAAGAGATTATTTGCTTGAGGCTCAAATTAAAAGTCCCTGCAATGCTACAAAATCTACTGTAACGTCGGCAAAGGTTCTGGACTTAATTTTCAGAATTAGAGTTCGACTGCCGCTACTCTTTAAATTTCTGCTTGTGAGAGAAGAGGAAAGCTTGATCAATTTAACTCAAATTCAGGATCTACTCTATAATTCATGATAATAAGTAGAAGAAAGTGATATATATATTTATATATAATATATAATTATGTATATTTATAGGCATACTGTTCAGACCTAGAGCAGGGGAGGGGTTGCAGATTCTATGCCACGTGTCCTACTACTCAACTTTTTGAGCGTAGTGTTATAGGAAATGCATAATGGTTTGCACAGTAGATTCCCTTCATCGAGAGTTGCTCGACTTAGTTGCTCACATTGTCTGACGATGAGCCGAGCAGGCGTGGAGCTACATTGGGCGGAGTGAGTTTACCGACCTTATTGAATTTTTTTTTATTTTAAAATTTAGTCCAAAATTTTTTGTGATTTTTTCTTTTCACCCACACTAAAAATTATTTATTTCTTGTAAGCCCTTACTAAACAACTGTACTTTTTTACTTATTAGCTCATTGACGATATCCATCAAGGAATAAATTTTAGATCATATTGAAAATGAAGTTATCATACATGATTTAATTTTAGTAATTATACATCCCCCACTGAAGTAAAACGTTAGTTTCGACACTTAACTCAACTGAGTATGCTGCTTGAGTACGACCATGACATGTTTGGTTGTTCGACAAGGAGTGACGTATATATCTTCCGATCTGACTGACACGATCTTTCCAATCTTTTGATCTCCGGACCTCGTTGTCTTCTTATCTACTGACCTTTTTGTCTTCTAACCTAGCCAACTGTGAAAGATCTATGTTGTATAAAGATGTGTAGAAATTGTCAGATGGTCATCTAATCATGCAAGGCCACCTACAACAGTATGGTGCTCTTCACCACCAACCAATAAACCATCCGGTAACTATACTAAAGCAGGCCCAAGATCCACTCATTGGGTTAACGTTACAGCCCAAGCGTAAATCCTGTGTGTTTTGTTGGTTCTAAATTTTTTATTTTATTTTATTTTAAATAAGGTTAGGATTTGAACTCTTTACTTTATATAATAGAGAAAAAAAAATGTCTAATTATTGTTAAATAATATATACCTGTAAGTACTACCTAAAAATCAAAATCATGTTTACTTTAATAAGAACTCTAAAATCATATTGTGTGTTCACACTCGCAGACAGTTTCAATTCGTTCGTTTGATTTTTGAGAACAACTCATCATAAACAACATGTGAAGTTAGCATCACTAAATAAAGATCTTATAAGCTAAAGTTGTAGGGATATGTGAAAAGATGAATTTTTTAAGAATTTTTTTATTTAAAATTTTAAGTTTTGTTAAATTAGGAAAATAATTGTTTTATTTAATTTGCCATTAATAGTAAGTGTATAATCAATGTCGATCAATAATTTTTTTATCAATTATTTATTAGCTGAATATGATTGATCAATGCATCGACCATTTTAATAGTAATCGACAATTTTTCTTAAAAAAAAAAAAAAAAGAAAAGGTTCGCCCCATTTCAATTAAATAGGGAGGAGGAAAGTATGTAAAAAATCTTGATAATTAAAATAAACATCAAAAAAAATTTTAAGTGATGGTAAATAACATGAACCAACATGGGACATGTTGCAAACATTCATGTAGTTTGTGTTTTGGATACCCGTATAACCATCGAAGACTGTTGAAGTGACTTATTCCTGAAAATTAAGATGCGTTTAAGACAAAGAAATTACTGGAGTCACTTTTTTTGGGGTCATTTGTAAAATTTACCCTAAAAATAAACAATCCAATCCAAACTCAAGTTCTTGACCACGAAAACATCCTGTTAATTTTATCCCCTATCTGCAATCTAATTTTCTTTTTTCCTTAATTAAAAAAAAAAAGAAAAAAGAAATAAAATAAGGGATTAAACCCTCAACCTCCTCCAAAATCCCATCCAACCTCCTAGTACCATTAGACCAAACAGTTTTAGGCATTTTCACTTCGAGTAACGCCGTAGAAAATTATACACAGCTGAAATGGGTCTGTAAAGCTTGATCTCAAAATGAAAAATTGTTATTAAAAAAAAAATTTGTTGTTAAGAAAAAAAGTTATCTATAAAGTGTCTTCATTTTGATTAACTTAATTTGGAGGTCGTTATTAGACTTTTAAAAGATAAAGTGCGTCGTAGATTTTTAATGGAGAAACATATAATAGCTTAGACGACACAAGCTTTAAACTTAAATTTTGTTAGAAATTTACTATAATAATAACATAGTTTTCAGGATACTATTTGATCGCATGAAACAATTAAAAAAAAATTGTAATAAGGGACATAACAGTGTACCTTGATTAAGTAATTTGGTTTATGGCTAATAACATGTTTAACAAAACTTAATTTCAACATGTGTAAATGAATTCTTTATTAAAAAAAGAAAAAAGAAAACAAAACAAAACAAAAATATGTGTAAATTTATAATAACAGATTATGTGCGTTAACCAAAAAAATGGTGATCTCTATGTGCATAAGGTTAGTTGGGACATTAATTCTACGTTAATTTTAATTTTTCCATCAAAGATCAATTCTTAATATTTATTTATCCTAGATTAATATAATTATAACTCATTAAGAGATTTCTACCAAAAAAAGAAAAAAGAAAAAACTCTTTAAGAGATTACATAAAATAAGTTGATATAACTCATTAAAGAGATCACATAAATAAAGAGAAGGTTACGCACTCTATATAAGAAGACATCTCTATGTGAACTTCATGCTCGCTCGCATATTTTATGTCTTTAATTAAGTTAGTTCATCTGTTGATTACCTAAATATGAATAATTATTCAATTAAAAATACTAATGATACCAACTTTAATCATTCTATTTTTTTTTTCAAAATAATAATTCATTTTTTATACTTATTGTTGTGACACGTATATTAATATGTGTATAAAAGTTCTATCACATCAGTTAACAATATATTGCCTCTACTAGTGAAAAATAACTTTTTTTTTTTTGCCTAGAATAAATTTAATTAGTGAATAATAACTTATTATTACAAAAATTGTTATGAAAAAGTCTGAGATTAAAGTCGGTTCTCCGTATCACTACTGAAAAATAATGCCAAGTCCATGGTAAGTTAAAGAAACTTCAAACATATTCTACGTAAGAGGAAACTGTAATTGAAATGTGAATACTATTTTATTTATTTTTTAAAAACACGTTAAGAACATCAACTCTAAAAAATAGTAACTAAAAATTAATTAAACTTTAATATTACATAATTTTGTTATTTCAAGTGAAAATGAGATGATATTTAAAAAATATAATTGCATAGAATTTCAAGAAAAACGAAATAATATCCATATTGAAATATTAAAGAAAGTTCTCTAGGTCACGACTTATTTCAAGTTTTTATACTTATTAATTACAAACAATTCGTTTTTAATCAAATACATAATTTTAAAACCCAACTCCAATATTAAAAAAAAAAAAAAAACTCCAAAATTCTAGCTCAAACGGACCAACTAAATTCATCGTTCATTTTTCTTTACTTGGAAGTTTAAGTGCGGTTGGTCCAAGCTAAGTTCCTCCAGGGGGTTTATGTACAAATGTATTTTTTTTTATTTTTTATTTTGGTGAAAGTGTACAAATGAAAATTTGATTCCTAAAAGCCATGAACAGTTAATATTTACCTTTGTGCAATTGTGACTACATGGAGAAGATTCCCTAACATTTTTTCCATCTTTATTACCTACCATACATCCCTTGTATATCCTTATCTGTTGCTTCTTTTCGACACATCACATGTTTAACAACCAAAAGAACAAAAAGGGCCAATCAAATTCCAATTTCCACTTTCTCCTCCTTTTCCTTCTACTTTTGCAATCAATGAATATTTTTACTTTCTTTCGTCTTTTTTATTTTATTTTATTTTATTTGGCCACTTGTTAGTACCTAAATCCAACGGTGGATGTGCTCCGCCTCTTATATATGCATTAATATTTGGAAAAACAGATATTGAAAAATGCCATGAAAAGTTTGTGTTTTATTATAATCTTTATTTTGTTATTATTATTATTTTTTTTTTGGTCATTGGCGAGTCTAAAGAATCGCACAAGTCCCACCCAAATCCCATGTGGATTCCACCACAGACATGATAAGTTTGATTTTCCTTGAGATATGACAGTTGTTTTTTTTTTTTTTTTTTTTTTCCTTCGTGAAATCAACAAGCGGAAGCATTTTTCTGTTGTTAATCAACTGTCTACATATATACTTCTGGATGGCAGAAAAGTAAAAACATAAATTATTTTTTGTAATGGTCTGGTGGTGTGAGATGAAGAAGGGTGTGTTCTACAAGCCAGATCCTCGAGTGTACAAGCGAGATTCTCGCCCAATGTTGCCGAATGTTTGACCGCTCGAGAAGGCATTCGGCTGCTCCTCCTCTCTCGGGTACAGTAGATGGATTTTGGAATTGGATGCGATTAATGTGGTTCGAGCAATTGAATATCCGTCTTTGAGATCATTCGAATCTTTGATAGTGAAAGTTATTGGAGACATCATGTTTTAATCGCGTAGTGACATTATTTGTTACGTTTCTCGTAAAGGGAATTTATTTCTCAGTTTTCTGATTATAGTTGGTTAGACTCAATGCCTCACTTCTTAACAGTAACAGAGCCATGAATTTTTATTAGTGGGGGCTAATAATTAAAATTAAAAATTAATAAAAACAGTTAAAATTAATGTGTTACAATTATCCTTTACAATTACAAATTATGTATTTCTTGATGGATGTAAGTAATTTTTTTTAATAAATTGTTCTCCATATTCGATTGTGTAGTCGATTTTGTCACAAAATTCATACAGAATTTATAGCTTTATTATGTATTAGGCTTGACATATTAGTGGGGGCTTAACATCAGATTTAATTTTTAGTGGGGACTTTTTTGTGTATTAATATGAAAAATACAAATATATATATATTTTTTTTTTTATTAAAAAAATTGAGTAGGGGCCTGAGCCCCCACTAGGCACACATTGGCTCCGTGCATGTTTCTTAGGAACTTTCATAAAGGTGGATTGCCTAGCTGACTAATAGAATCAACGCTGCTTATCCTAGAAAAAAAAAATAGTGGCTTTTTAGTAGGAAAAAAATTATGTGTTTTTAGTTAATATTTTGAACTAAATTTTTCTAAAAAAGTTTAATACGAGAAAAATGATATTGAAATCTTTTACTAAACAATAAAAATGCTACCATAAAATCTACAAAATTTTATTAAAATTTTCATTTAACTTTTAAATACAACTTTTAAAGTCTTTTCAATAAAGTTTTTTTTAAAGGCACTTTTGAGTCCCCATTTGGTGTGATTTTTTTTTTCTTTTATTTTAGTCAATAGAAAATGCAAATGAAAAATTGTAACTTTTTAATAAGTTTTCTTGAGTATATTTTCAAATGATCTGACCAAGTCAACATAATATTAAAATTTTCTAATAAACAAATTGATATAAGTTTAAAAATACATTAGGAAAAAAATCAACTTTTGTGTGCTTAATGGAATGCTTTTTTTTTTGTAGAGCCAAAGCTAAGCATCCATGACTGAATGGTTAAAGCGCCTAACTCATAATTGAGGAATTTGTTGGTTCAATTCCAATTGGATGCACGTCAATGGTATTAAATAGATTTTTTATGTGGTTTTGACTAAAAAATCTTTGGAATGGTAAAATTTTTTTTTTTAATTATCCAAACAACTCCCTTAAATCTCACGCATCGCGATAAAGGTAAATCCAATACCAAATCTTTGATTTGTTAAAAAAAAAAAAAATCAAATATCTGGATATAAATCTAAGAATATTAATTGAATTAGTGCACACTTTCAATGATTTTTGGACAGTCATGATAAAAACTTACATGTTAAGACTAAAGCAGCTCACTATCACGTAAGATGAAACTCCCAAAAGTTGCCATACTCCCAATAGCTGTATCTACTTTTTTATTATTATTATTATTTTAAATATAGTTTTGTTTTTGTTTTTGTTTTTGGCTCATTTAATCTACTTTGGTTTGCTCAAACTAATTTGTACCTTCAGTTGTACAGTGCGAGTGCAAATCCCATGCTAGTATTGGGATCTCAGTTTGCAGACAAAAAAAAAAAAAATTCACAATTTATTCTTTTTTTTTTTAATTGAATGTTTTGGTTTTTGTTTTGTTTTGTTTTGTTGTTGTTGTTTTTTTTTTTTTTTTTTAATTTCGTTTTTTTTTTTTTAGTGAGAGCATTCTGTGAGACAAGGCTTGGAGGCAAGATTGATAAATTATACACCAGTACATTAATACTTGACGGTGAATTATGTAAATATAGGATTTTTCAATTTCTACATGATTTTATATTATATTATTATCATTATTTTTGATATTGTTCTACTTGATTTACATGCTAATTGGTTCTAACATAATTAGGGTATGGTAAGGGGGTGTTTGGTGGAGTAGTTTGAGTTGAGATTTTTAAATTTTAATAGTAAATTTTTTTGAATTTTCAGAAAAGACAAAAAATTTTTTAGGAAAAAGACAAAAAAAAATTTTGAGATGAGTGTTTTAAGTTGGTGTGCCAAACACCCAGACTACCATTGTTTAGAATCAAAGGTTGAATTGTCCGAATAAATGCTACAAATGGAGCCGAATTAACTTCATTCTTGAAAAATTCCAAATAAAGATGGCCTTCTCCGTTTTTGCTGAACTTACTATTCAGTGTCCCCATTTGCATATGGTGAGAACATGGGATTCCTGCACGATGGTAATAAGCTCGTTCTTCTGCAAGACCTCTCATTCGAGCAAAATATTCTTCAGCAGGCTTGTATCACAAACCAACATCATACTCTCCAAGGCTCTACACACATGATTCTCCACTAGTGATTGCTTCCAAAACCGCTCTAGTTTATGATCAGATGAATGAACCATCGTGGTCATATGAGAATTGGATTAACGTCCTTGAATATGGTGGAGTATTTCCGAGATCTTGATGGATAAGAACTTAATGGATAATGAAGCTAATTTCATTTTTTTTCCCTATTTATTTGTAATCAAAATTCTAATAAAAAATAATTAAATGATACGGATTTAAAATTCAAAACTCGAGAAGTAAAACGTGAGTTTTTTACTTAAGTGAGAATGATTGTAAATTTCAGGAAATTTAAAGTTTTTTTTTTTCTTTTTATTTTTTTTGGAATGAGGAGTACCTAAAGTTTTTGACTAGCCAGGTGATGTATATTCAAAAAATTTCTAGGCTAACATATAGTAAGTATTTTTCCAGCAAAATAAAAAATAAAGCGAGTATTTCTGTGGCAAAATTGTGAGGAGCCTTACATAGACCAGAAACAGTTCTTTCTATGTTTTAATTTAATAAAGGTGTCGATATTTCTGCCACATAGTTTTAATATTTTCATTGGAAGTTCCGCTAGCTATGAGTCTAGGCGGAGATGTTTGTGGCTTTGGTGCTATATGTTATATGCTCTTGATGGATCGAAAGCTTTCATTATAATGATTTCAAAAGAACCTTATGCATGTTCAAATTGATGTGTCGAAGAATTTTTTTGATATTGAGTTTTGTCTTGCGTCGTTTTCACTGTACTTCTTTGAATTTACTAATAGAATATGTTTTTCTCGAGTGTTTTATATTGTATACCATAGGGTCATTCATAATATGTTGGGTATCTGTAAGACCTTTCAGTTAGATGAATTTTTATCTTTAAAAAAAATTTGACTACATGACACACTAATAAAGTTTTAGATTATTCTCATTTGTTCTCCTAAATTTTAGGTTGTTTCCACATAGCTAATTTTGTTTTTTTCCTATTTATTTGTAATCAAAATTCTAATAAAAAATATTAAATGAGACAGATTTAAAATTCGGAACTTGAAAAGTAAAACGTGAGTTTTTTACTTAAGTGAGAATGATCTTAAATTTCAGGAAATGTAAAGTTTTTTTTTTCTTTTAATTTTTTTGAAATGAGGAGTACCTAAATTTTAGGAGTAGCTAAATTTCTAGGCTAACATATAGTAAGTATTTTTCCAGGAAAAAAAATAAAAAAAAAACAAAGCGAGTATTTCTGTGGCAAAATTGTGAAGACCTTACATAAGGGGTGTTTGGTGGAGTAATTTGAGACTTTGAGTTGAGATTTTTAACTTTTAATAGTAAATTTTTTTGAATTTTCAGAAAAGATAAAAAACTTTTGGAGAAAAAGACAAAAATTTAAAAAAAAAAGATAAAAAAAAATTTTGAGATGAATATTTTAAATTGACGTGTCAAACACTCTAATAGACCAGAACAGTTTTTTCTTGGTGCTTTACATAAAGAAACTTTTTAAACGCGGCTATGATTATATCTATATGAAGAATGAAATTATTATTCATAAAAAAAAATGAAGCACGAAATTATCAGCTGATTTGGTGGAGAGTGACTAAGACGAAAGCCGACAGCTAAAAGTCGACAATACTAGGGGTGGATATAAACCTGCTGTGTCAATCACTTCAAGACGCCTAATTATTATATTCAGAAAAAAAGCTTTTTCTTTGGAAAGGCAAAGAAAAGAGAAAAGACAAATTAAAAGAGGAGAAAAAAAGAGATAAACAAATTTTGTGCCTTTGAAATTTGGCTGGTTCTTTTATCCTTCCTTCCTCAAAGTTAAAAATTTTTCTTTCCACTCTAAAATCGCGTACCAAACTGCCGCGTCCCATAAGACGAAATTGCCCCTCACCTTCTATGCTAACATGTAGAGTAATGTATGACACCACAATCTACCTCTAATCAGGTCACTGCTCACTCAACAACAGAGTATTTTAGCACATACGTGAGACAAAATTGCGCTTCACTTTCTATGCTACTATATAGGGTATTTTATGGAATCGAAGGCGGTGTTTGGTGAATGAGTTTAATTTAAAATTTTTAAGTTTCAATAGTAATTTTTCAGAAAAGATAAAAAAAATTTTCAGAAAAAGACAAAAATCATGATAAAAAAAGTACAATTTAGTTTAAACAAAAATTGAAATCAAACTAACCCTAAGATCAGGTGGGATGAGTGAGGTTTAAAATAAATAAATAAATAAATAAATCCCCTGAACCATTCATGGTTATAAATGACTTATGCTTCGTTTGGTTCCCCATTTCAAAATTAAAATTTTCATATCAGTTTTTGTCTTTTTTTGAAAAATTTTTTTGTCTTTTTTGAAAAGTCAACATAAATTTACTATTAAAATTTAAAATTTCTAACTCAAACTCATTCATCAAACGGACCCTTATTTTTAATTTTAACAAATTATTTTTACATTTGACAACCCACTACAAAGTGTGCTAAAAGGATAACGGTTGTTAAAAACCTTCAAATTCAGATTTAGGATTTGTTTGAGACACCATTTTCAAATGCTATTTTATCATTTATATTTTAAAATTTTAACTCTAAATTCAACTTTCTATCTTTTCCACTTTCAAAAAATTCACTTTAAAATTCTATAATTTTCTCATTTCAAATCGAAATGAGATGATTTTTATGTTAAAATGCTCGTATTGATGAGACAAATAAGCCAAGATCCATTTTGTATTTTTTTAAAAAAACATATTTCAAAATTTTACACTATTTTCTATATCACATAACTTTTTCAAAAATTTTTCTTTTTGAACACATATTTTTAACTCAACCTTTAAAACAACGATGTCTCCCAAATGGGCCCTTACAATGGGAGGTGTCAGTACTCCATCCATCAACTGTGAATTTTCTATTGACAACTCTGGAACCTAACTGATTTTAAAGGAGGAAATTACTCTGACCAACGGTGGGCAGCAAGCCAACACGAGAAGAGCGGGCGACGATGCTGGTTCGTCATCGTCTAGGGGTAGTTCTGGCAAAAGAAAGTAAAGAGATGCAACAGACGAGATGACTTACTTGGCAATGCAGGAAATAGTCAGTCATTTCCATAGTCGATCGCAATCGGGCGCCAATAATAACCCATCAGATTGACCGGATCACTTGCTGATGTGCATGAACATTATGAACGAGATAGGTATTCTACAATATCAGCGGACGATTCTGTGGTACTACTTCGATGCTCATTCGCACCTGCAGTGTACCTTCTATCAGCTTCCTGATGATGATCGGCGTGGCATTATTGTCTCGATCGTCAAGTCCCAGTCGCCACCGGCAGATTGAGTTTCATGTTCAACCCAAATTTTTTTAATGTTCTTTTCCTTTAGCCATAACATTGACACTATTATTTTTATTGGATTCTGGGTGATTTATTTAGTTAATTTATTTTTCAACATTTGGCTAAATTGTTGGTTATGCGATTTAACCTAACATTACAAAAATTCATAATTCATTTACGCTACGTTTTGTTTTGTACTATTTGTGGAGAATTAAATAATTATATATCAACTTTGAAACGATAGGGGATGAACGAAGTATAATGATATTGGGACTAATTAAACTTATTTTGGGAACAATTAATCTATAATAGGTAAACAACCAAATTTAGCTCGGATCATGTTATTCTCAACATGAATGAGTTTAGTTTTGCATCCGACCATGAAGAGGACGACCAATCTTCAAAAAATGAGCTAAGTGATGATGATGGTTTATTTGTGATGGCAGTCGTTTATGGCTGCTAGTAGGCGTAACAGACGAAGAGTTCTATAACTAATGTATAATTCTACACTAACTGGTAGCATGCGCGTGAAGAGATAATAAATTGACATAAAGGAATCACTCAAGATTTGATAAGTATAAAATCAGATACATTCAAAGCACTAAGTGACGTATCAGGTAGTAGGGAATTATTGAGGCCAACACGTTACATGAATGTCCACGAGCAGTTGTTCACTTTTTTATCGATTTGTGCACAAGGTGCAACGAATAGACATATATCTTATTTGTTCCAACAATCTAGAGAGACAATTTCACGTTAGTTCTTTAAAATGTTGACGGCTATTTGTACTTTAAAAGACGAATTCATTAGACCACCCAACTACACGGAAGTTCAACATTTCATTACAGAGCATTCCTACAAATATAGGCCATGGTTTGATATACGTTATCGATATCATCGCATAGTATGATCGTATTTATGAATTATAAAAAAATTCCAATTCCAAAATTTTTGATTCAACACATGTTATAATGCTGGTAGCCATAATCAACATTTTACTTCTTCATGCAGGACTGTATTGGCACTATAGATGGACAAACGTACCATGTGTGCCACGGGAGGAAAATTCTTAAGCTTGGATTAATCGAAAAGGTGTACACTTGCAGAATGTACTAACCGCCTGTTCATTCAATATGAAATTTGCATATATGTTGGCCGGCTATGAGGGATCTTGTCATGATGCTAGAATGTTGGAAGAGGTAACAGCATTTCATGATTTCCCAATACTGTCACCTGGTAAGATCATCTGTTACATGATATGACTATTTATAAATAAACCTTATTACAAAATATTGGATTGGTGTTGATAATCTGATGTTTAATTTGTAGGAAAAGTTTACTTGGCTGATTCGGGATACGCGAATAAAGATTGTTTTCTTAGTCCATTTCGATGGGAGACGTATCATTTACCTGAATATTGGAAACGTCGCGGCGGACTGAGCACCCGGAAGGAAGTATTTAATTACACGCACTTATCTTTGCGGAGTTGCATTGAGCGGACTTTTGGTGTATAGAAGGCTAGGTTTAAAATACTGAAAGACATCAATAATTATTCCATGGAAAAACAAGTTATGATTCCAGTGGCTTGTGCGATCGTTCATAATTTCATAAGGATGGTATAGGTTGGGGATTCTATTCTTGAAGAGTATTTGACAAATGGTGTGCCTGTAGGTGGACAATGTTAATGTTATTGCGGATGTCAAGTTGCCTGACGGGGCCGATGATGCAGGTCTCAGTATTGGAAGCTAGTGAGATGCATCGACGAGTGGAGTAATGAATTAGAGGAGAGAAGTTTTGGCTGATGAAATGTGGGATAGATATCAACAATTTTCATGGTATAAATCCAATTGAAAATAATTCTAGTGTTATATTTATATATTTAGTTAGCAATTGACATTATTCTTGTTATATATTATGACGATGTAAAAAATATTGTAAAAACTTTGGAGTATGTTGTTGATGTTCCAATTTTATTTGTTTATTTTGTTTATTCCATTTTTCCATTCACAACCTACAATGGCATGTAAGCCTCCGTTTGGTAATTTAGTTGGAGATTAAATTTCTAAGTTGGAGTTGGTCGACTTTTTAAATACAAGTTATCTTTTTTGTTGACTTTTCAGAAAAAGACAAAACCAGAGATGAAAAATATGAGTTTTAGATGTAATACTAAACGGGACATAAACATTTAAGAAAAAAATAAAAACTGAGATAAAAATTGTAACTTGGAACCTAAGTTACAAACACACTTTTTTTCAAGTTAAATTTTTTAACTCAAACTTTTTACATCCAAACACTCAATTCAAGTTAAACTTTTCAACTCAAACTTTTTACCAAATGCACAACTCTAACTCTCAACTTATCTTATCTTTAACTCTAACTTAAAAAATTTTAACTCAACTTAAAAGTCTTTTATTTTTGGGAGGGAAAATCTTCACATTTTGTACTCTATTATTTTTACGTGTTTTCTCCAAATCCAGATGACTATTCATCCCTGTCCATGATAAATGTTGGATACATTAATTTCTAAATATCGATTTAAGTTATCACATTTTTATTGGTGTATATAAATTTTTTAATTTTAATTAAGGTGATAGTATTTTAAAAAAAAATCTATCAATAAAAAAGACGCTCGTATGTGACTTATAATGTTGATATTTAAAATGATTAAAGTTAGAATCTCCAAAATGGTCTTTAAAATTCATACAGCATTGACCCAAAAAAAAAAAAAAAAACCTAAACTAATTCTCTTCTTCCACGTGGTAGTCAAAAGACATGCTGTAATGAAAGACTGGCCCAAGCAAAACATGTTTCGAGTTGCTTAGTTAATAAGTAATATAATAATAATTTTCATGTACTAAGCAAAAAAAAAAAAAAAAAAGTAAATATGATCATGTTTTCTCATTTGGTGGGGACTCGAGAAAAAGAAAAAGAAAATATTATAATTGGGTTTGTGCTAACATGTACTTGTGTTGGCTTTGGATGCTTCTCGTTAGTCTTGGGTCCCGAGCTCTTCTTCTTGTGTTCTTTCTTTTCTCTGGGTCTTTCGAAAAAAAAAAAAGGAAGGGGTTTGTGGAGTGAGGGGGTTTGTCTTCAACCTTTTCTCTTGGGCAGAAATTATCTTCTCAGTTCTCTCCTTACTTGTCTGTGTTGGCGTTTTAAGAAACCGGAAAAAAAAAAAAAAACTCTCATTCTTCTAGTCTCTGGTGATTTTTCTTTTGCAGGTCTCTTCTCTGACAGTTTCCCATGTTGGGACCATTGTTTTTCCTTGTCTTTTTTCTCTCTTCCTAAGCTTTAAAAAAGGGGAAAAAAAAAAAGAAGAAGAAAGTTTTAGAAAAGACCTCATTTTTCATAATGTTTTCCCTTGCATTCTTCTTAAGATAAGGTTATCTGAGCAATTTGCTTTCTGGGTTGTTTCAGAGAGTCTGAGAGTTTGTTTATTTGGTGATCTTTTTCTCTGTCTGTTTCTGAAGAAGCTTCAGACATTGACAGATTCAGGATTTGGAGGTAAGTAAAAAGTTTATTTAGTTTATTTTCTTGAGAGATATTTTGGAAGAACAAAGACATATATTTGGTACTTTTTATTGCAGATTGAGTACGGGTATTTGCGTTTTTTCCATAAAATCCTTTTGGTTTCTTTGAAGTTGGAGAATAGTACAAACCTCTTGTAGTGAGAACAGTAGTCATTTAAGTTCGATAAGAATATAGAAACTTTCGTTAATTGCGTCGTAAAAGATAGCAAAATGGGCTGCGCTACGTCGAGGATTGATAAAGAAGAGAGAGTGCAGGTTTGCAAGCAGAGAAAGAGGCTAATGAAACAGTTAGTGGGGTTTAGAGGAGAATTTGCAGATGCCCAATTGGCGTATTTAAGAGCATTGAAGAATACCGGAGTGACCCTCCGACAATTCACGGAATCGGAGTCCTTGGACATGGAAAATACTGCTTATGTCCTTGCGTTGCCGCCCTCCCCACCTCCGCCATTGCCGCCTTCACCTCCACCACCACCTCCCCTTAGTCCTGATCCGAGGAAGGTGGAGAATGATCAGAAAGAAGAGGTTGGTGAAGAGGAAGGCAAAGAGATTGCTCAGTTTGAAACTCCGTCATCGCATCCAATCCTGGGCTCGCCGTGGGGATCTTGGGACGTCTTTGGGTCTTCTTCACCGTACCATTGGGGAAAAGACGAAATTGTGGATCCAGTGGAGGAGGAAGACTGGGCGGAGGCTAAGACGGAGTTTGAGGAAGATGAACCGGAAGAGAAAGCTTCCACAGATGTGGTTGCTGGGCCACTTCCGGGGAAACCGCAAACTATAGGTTCTGTTGATGATAATTCATCCACGACGAGCTGGTACGCCAAAGACACGACACATGCGGCCAGGGTGTTATGGAGGAGCAAGAAGACCTTGGAGGGTATAGCCAAGGAGTTAGATGATTATTTCTTGAAAGCATCAGCTGGTGTAAGGGAAATCACGGTTCTTATGGACTTAAATGGAAGTGATAGGTTTCTTCCTCAGAATGTCAAAGAAAACAAGGGTAAAGTCGAGCTTTACGTATCTGTTTAACTTTTATTTATTATATTTGTCATAACTTAGAATAGTTATCTGTGAATGAATTTCGTTTCTCACTGACAATAAGCATGTTACTGACCATTTGGTTCTGAAATTGGCAATTATTATTCCTTTTATTTTCCTTTT